>JAUELF010249213.1:1666-11998 GCA_031471495.1 Clinocardium nuttallii | reverse complement strand
ACGGCTTTTTGAAAACATAGTGACAAAAGGAGAAATTGCACAAAACGTGCAATTTCTCCTTTTGACACAATGTTTCCCACTTTTTGTCAAAGGTTATCCATTCAATTATGGAGATTTTCTATTATTTGACAAAATATATTCAAAGTCGTCTGCTGCAGAATTATCGTATGAGGTAAAAGGTTAAAGAGAGCAGTTTGGTTGATATCAGTCAGATGGTTTAGGAGCAGATGTCGTTTCATTTAACCTCTTTTCTGATGCCCACTGTTTGTTTTTGTCAACCAAATGATATGGTTTGAATGAATTATGTAAATGCGCAATAAAGAAACATTTCCGTCAAACTATCTTGAACTAAAATATAAACTTTAATGAGAACTATATGTTTTTTTACCCGGCCGCTATGTTTCAAAACAAATCAATATGCCTTTAATATTTTTCGAGAAGGGCAACTGTATCAACTGTTTTACCTAATCAAGCGGAATGCAGCAACCAACGTTTTATATACACTTTTAAATTTGATTAATTTGAAAAGAGGACAACCAAACGAACATTTCTGTTCAAGTTTGGTTGTAATTGGTTTAGTGGTTTAGGGTGTTATTTGAAGCTAACCGTTTTTCAGTTTATCCCTTTTCTGGTCCCACCTGGTTGCTTTCAAACAAGCATTTGGCTTGGAACTTTTATCTATTCAAACCTTCCAGAATCTCTTATGTAAGACTGCACTGCCAGGAAGATATTTTAGTTCTCATTAACACTCAGATGATTTGAACCATACAGTAAAGTATTCAAGTTTAATGGGTGGTATATTCTAAGTTGTCGAAATAGCAAAATTCTTTGTTGGGAAAATATATGACATCTAAAAAAGAAATGTTCACAGTCTTCTAACCCATAACCACAAACGCACATTCCGTAGTTGCTTAAGTGGTTATTGTACAGGTCAAATTGTAAGTCACTGCATTTATTGCGAAGACGCGTGTGTATTATTGAAAATTGGCGTTTACCTATAGAGTAGTACTTTGGAACAGTTGTACTTGGGAACATTTTCTTTACATTGGACTTAAATGCTGACAGAGAAGTTATTGATTTTATGTTCTCGGGTAGTTCATTCCATAAAGATACAGATGAAGGGACAAAAGAACTGGCAAATAACTCTGTTCGTCTGGCAATAACTTCTATATTAGACGCATTTCGCAGTGGATATTCAGTTCGATTACCAACATGTGATGGAACAATTTCACTTAGATAGTTGGGAGTAAGATCATGGATAATTTTAAATGTTAAAATAAGTTTTTGGTACTTTCTTCGATCAGATAATTTTAGCCATCCAATTTCCTTGTATAAATTAGAAAGAGAAATTGATCTGGTTACACCAGTGGCAATTCTTGCTGCTTCATTTTGTATTTTGTCTAGTAAATCCTGTTCGGTTTTGGTGCAGTTATCCCATACCACAGAAGCATATTTAAATGCATTCCACCAGTTATGTCTTACAAGCTATGACTTAACGCTAAGTAATGTTGGTGGAATCGGACCATGTTGTTTAAAACAATGTTCTGTTTACAAACAACAATTGTTGTTGTGTATAACCCCCTCCCACTTGCGTACATATTTTTACGCTTCTGCAGTAGACGACATTGCTGACAATAAGGCGAAATGAGAAATTCCTCCACTGCTGCTGCAGTGAAAGTCAGAAAGAATATGTATGTTGAAATGGTTAAACCGTTTTAGTAAATATACGTGTGTGTCCTAATTTGGGATAATATTTAACGTCATTTTTCAAAACGTTTAAATCGTGTTGGATAAATAAATCTCTTTAACCTTTTCCCACATATATACGTTTTCTGACGCCTCTGCAGCAGACGGTTTTTTTGAAAACAATGTGTCAAAAGAAGAATTACTAAAAATGAGCAATTTCTCCATTTGTCACCATTTGTTCAATTATCGTACTTGCATTTAAAGGGAGTTTCCAAAAAAAAATCGGGTATGATTTCAAAGTCATCTGCTGCAGATTTGCTGTATGTGGGAAAGGGTAAAACACCAATTTACCGTAGATTAATATTATGTAATGATATTGTTTAATGAGGCTTTCAACGTTCGTGATTCGATTTATTACGCACCTCAACCTGAATAACCTGATATATTGACCGATAGATCATCATAAAGTACAACATCAACTATTTTGTAGATCATGAAGCCTATTTACCCGCTTCATACGACTGTTGATTTATCTACAGCAGCGATATGTTCGCGCAGAGTTTAGACAGTCGAATGCGTCTTTATGTAGGAGAGAGTTTAAGATCCAAGAAATTCAAATCACGAAATGAGTGGTACCCTGGGAAAAAACAACAATTAACTGTTTTATTACACGTGCGGAAAGAAAGACCTGCCTGTGCCATGCTTAACACTTTTTAACATAAAGGCGCTTTATACCGCCTCCCCAGTAGACCGACTTTTGAAAACATTGTGACAAAAGAAGAAATTGCAACTTTTCTTTTTTCAACAATATTTTCAACTCAATTCAATAATCCAAATTTCATTTGTAGGTTTTAGCAGAGCACTTGGCTAAATATGACATTCCCAAAGTCGTCTGCTTCAGATATTATTATTTCTTGACGAACAGTGCATAGCAAGATCAGACTGTGCAGATGTGCTGGGAGATCTATACAATTTTCTTTAGGCTGGTTTTCGCAGAGCGCCATTCAACTCTCCTCATCCTTTTCACCACATACCGCAAATATACAGCAGACGACTAATACACATCTTCTTAATATGACAAGTTCACGAGAAAACCAACAGTGTTGACCCTGCGTAAAGTCTCGACCCGGATAAGTCTAAGCATGCCGGGCAGGCTAATCAGTGCAGACAAGATTCGCCTTTTTTGGACTTTCTGTTTCGGATATCATTACTCTATACCTCTATACCCATGAGACGGAATGTGTCGGCATGGATTAGCTTGCGCGGATTGCGCCGGCTGATCTTGGTCGATACTTAACGCAAATTCCATAATGTTGGATTGTTCGTGGAACGGCTCATGTATAGAAAATATACAGAACAACACGGAATGTTTAATTACTGAAATGTTGAAAAATTGTGGCAAGAGGGGAAATTGCTCATCATGAAAAATTTCTTATCTTTGACCAAAATGTTTTCAAATGTATCTGCTGCATAGTGTCTGAAAGTGTCTTTATATGGGAAATGGTTATATTGTAGAGATGCATTGCCAGATACATGGATCTGTCAAAGGAAACCGAACAATATACCCAAGATATGCCAATACGTACGTATTAGTTTACAATGCTCGCTGAAAAAATGTTGCATTCCCAAGTATGAAGCGGTGGTAGATTTCATTGCTCTCGCTTCAATAATGAAAACCAATTGGTATAATAAATAGCGTTCATTTAGAGAGATTCTCAGCAATTCTGGCCGTTACACGTAGGTTTTTTCAAATCCGTTTACCGCATATTGATATCAACTCGTCCATTTATCTTCTGGTATGTAAGCGCCGAGAGTGCCCCCAAGTTCACGTAGATGGTTTAAGGTTTCTTTATCTAATAGGATAGTTTAAGAGTCGTCTGCTTTTAAAATAATTGCTGGCGAAAAGAATTACATCGTGAGAAATATACTTTTTTATTACACTTTTACGGTTGTGAACAGTTTGGCCAAATTTAAAGATGGCTAATTTCTTTCCGTTTCCATAACCCACACTATTTAACCCTTTCGATCTTGGCAACAAGATAGAAAATCTCTATTAAATGAAGGTGTAATTATTGAACAGAGCTAAAAACATTCTCACGAAAAGAGATATCATTTGCCAAATTGTTTTCAAAAGTCGTCTGCTGCAGAGGCGTCAAAAAGCATGTACATGCGAGAAAGGGTTAAAAAGACGTCTGTTGTAACGGCATCAAATATCGTCTGTTTCAGAGATTTTAACGACATTAACCTTTGCAATGCAAGATATCATAATCTGATTACATAAGGAAAGTTGGGAAATTGGCAAATATTTATCTCTTTCCCGCATACAATGAATCTGCAGGCGACACACTTGAAAATAACAAAGGCAAAACAGGAAAATACGTGTATTTAAATGAAGGTATTAATATTTAATAAACTTGAAACGTTGTTGCAAAAGGAGAAATTGCTCATGAAGAGCATTGCTCACTGTTTCATGAAGAGCAATTTCCCTTTTTGTCACACTATTTTCAGGGGTCATTTCCTAAAGATGAGTCAAATCACATTTTTCCTCATACGACAATTCTGCAGCAGACGACTTTAAACGTATTTTGACAAAACATGGAAAATCTCCATAATTGAATGGATAACCTATAACAAAAAGTAGAACACATTGTGGCAAAAGGAGAAATTGCACGTTTTGTGCAATTTTCTTTTGTCACTATGTTTTCAAAAAGCCGTCTGATGCAGAGGCGTCAGAAAGCGTTTATATGAGGGAAAGGGTTAAAAGAACTTTGAAAACATTAAGTCCTAATATGAAAACTATGTAAATGAAGGAACATTTACTGAATAAAGCATTGTGCCAAAATGATAAATTGCCTACATGTCATGTGGGAAAGGGATAGACATTCCCTAAACTGTTCTGCCATACCGACTCATGCAAATTTTCTGTAAATTCATTAGAAGATTGGTTTAGGTATTATTTGCCTTTCTTTGCCAGTTTCTTTTAATGATGAATGTCAATGTTTGTGTTTTATAGCGGAGTGAGAGGGTCAACAACGCAAGAAAACAAAAAAAAAGGTATGAGCAAATGGTGGTCAGGCTGGCTGGCATCAAGCATATGATTGCCCTTCAAAACTTTAGTTGACCAAGGTATAAAGCTAGCTTTAGATTGTACATAAACAAAGGTCAGTCTGAAAATAAATCTGCAATAATGTTTCTAATCAAAACCTTCTTTAATGGTAACGATACCGTTCTTGTTCATATTTTTTAATGGATATTGGGTTAAAATTGTTAATTTTATTTTTGTACTATTGTACATTTTGTTGTAAAAAAGAGGCTTTTTATTTATTGCTATGCAAACTAATAAAATTATGTAAATAAAGCTTTTCAATGTTACACTTTTTGTGTTGTGTGCCTTGGCAGAGTAAAAATGGGACCCCTTCTCTGTTCGTCAATCACAAATTATAACTAATTAGTGGTAACTTCTAGGGGAAACATATTTTCATACAAAGTTTCAAACCAGAGTATCTATGTCCCTGTTCAAACCTTAACCCATTACTTCACACAGACAACATTTGAGACCTGTGTTGCAGACTGCTTTTGAAAACATTGCAATAAAACGAGCAATTTCAGCTTTAACTGCAATATTTTCAACTCTTTATCAATATAATTATGTCTCTCCCATACATGGGGGTGACATATTGTTTTTGCCCGTTCTGTCCTTCCGTTTCCGTCCGTCACACATGATTCCACTCAATTACTTAAGAACGCTTGGGCGTAGGAACTTCACACTTGGTATGCAGGTTGGTAATGACCAGAAGATGACCCCTTTTGATTTTGATGTCAGAAGGTCGAAGGTCAAGGTGACCTTTTGAGTTAAAAAATGGTGTCCGCTTGATAACTGAAGAATGCTTAGAGCGAGGAACTCTATACTTAGTATGCAGGTTGGCCATGCACAGTAGAAGACACCTATTGATTTTGAGGTCACTACGTCTAAAGTCAAGGTCACAGTGACCTTGGGCTAAAAGGTCGCGGTGACAATGAGCTGAAAAATTGTTTTTGCTTATACTAACAGTAGAATGCTTTGGCCAGTGAAGTTAATACCTGGTGTGCAGGTTGGTCACCACCAGCAGATATTATATTGATATTTATCCTGTTCTTACAATGCTTTTATTTTTTTCCATGATAATAATATTATACCTAATTATATAGCAATTAGATCTTCAATGTCTTTCTAAAGATAGTTTTGATTTATTGTATGTGGGAAAGGGTTAAGTCTTCATATATAAGACAATGAAAAGCTAACAATGTTTAATCTTCTTATAGCATTTATTATTAATTAATTATAAATGTTTATACAGCGTATGTACATTCTACAAAACATAACATTGTATACTATACAAAAGACAATATATACAGATATACATGATTTTTGCACAAAGATAAATATTTTAAGAAGTTCACAGTATTAGGGACTATTAATACGGCATTAGTTATTAGTAGCCCCTGACTGAATAAATTGAAAATTTATAGCAATTCCCATAAACATGTAAATAACCAGATGGATTTTGATACAATGTTTTTTAAACTTGATTTTTAAAAATGACTTTGTGAACATTTTCCATATATTTGAAAAGATATATTCAAAGTCAACTGATTCAGATTTACTGAAAATCGGAAAAGGTTTAAAACATTTAGTGTTTATTTTGGTTTTTGTAATAGTTGATCACTACGTCTATACAAGCAATGGAATATTCTCAGCAATATTTCAATACAGATGATTATTTTTACACCTCTATAGCAAATTACTTCGAAACATTGTCAGACACATTTTCCTCTCCCAACAAACTTTTGTACTCTGATAGTAGTACAATGTAATTACACATACTTTTCTCTTGATAAATTGAGTTTGGATGAGTCTTACCCCTTTCCCTGCATGCAGATCCATTTTGACGAATTGTAAGCATAAAACATTGTGGCATACAGGAGTAAGTGCTCATTGTTTTAATGAGCTAGCTTTCCTTTTGCACTAATATTTTCATCTGTATTCATTAATATACTTTTAGTTATATACTTTTAGTTACAGAGATTTTCCATACTTTTCCCAGAAGTTTTCAAGGTCATCTGCTGCAGAATTGTGTTGTATAAAGAAAGGGTTTTAAGGAGCATGGACTAACCAATCAATAGTTTTAGACCCTCTGTGTCTTTTAAAGTATGAAGTAATTCACTGTCCATATAAAATGATATTTAAGTTTGAAATGAGTTAAAGGCATTTTCAAATAAAACAATTTGAGTTTGAAAAGTAGGATGTATAAGCACAGAAAAAAGATACGGTAGTCAATCTATAGTAGATAACTATTATTATCAAAGATACATTATTTACATTAAATTTGAACCATGTATAGGGATTTGAGGATATAATGTAACTGCCTATACAATGAAGTCTCAGGCTAGCCTATCCTTTAATACAGTTTCACAAGATGATTCATTGTCCAGCCATCGGTATAACCTAAGTAGTTATTTGCCAAAGTATAAACTATAACCCTTTCCCACATACAACAAATCTGCAAAAGATATACAACTTTGAAAACAATTGAGAAAAAATATAGAAAACCACAACAAATGACAGTTTAAATTGTAATAGAATAGAGTTGAAAACATTGTAGCTAAGGTGAAATTGCTCATTATGATCAATTTAACCTTTTGCCACACTGTTTTCAAAAGTTGTCTGCTGCAGATGTGTTAAAAATACCTCTTCAGATGGAGAAAGGTTAAATGATGTCATATATAGGAGTGTCAATAAGACCCAAAATCGCTAGACGTTGCTCATTTGTTTTAACAATTTTCCACATTTAGAAGCTTTCTGACACCTCTGCATAATTGAATCGAGCTGAAAACATTGTGACAAAAGGAGAAATAGCTCATGATGAGCAATTTGTTCTTTTGTCACAATGTTTTCAAATGTTAGTCTGCTACAAATGCATCTACATGTGAGAAAGGGGTTAAAACCCACAGGAATAAAAGGCTCATGATTGGTGGAGCTGATCTTCCTTTCTTCATTTGGTACAGTGGTCCAAATAACACATACTGGTATCCATGGTCAAGAATTTACAATAATAATCCCACATACAGACTTTCTGAAGCCTGTGCAGCAGACGTTTTTTTAAAATCATTGTGACAAAATGAGAAACACTTTTGACACAATTCTTTCAACACTTTTCCATCATTTACTTTCCCTTACTGAGATTGTTCATAGTTTTGTTAGATGTTTTTTAAAATCGTCTGCTGCATATTTGTTGTATGTGGGAAAGGTTTCAATATACATATATAATAACTATGTGATTTCAAGTATTGGAATGACTTGCTCTTTTTCAAATACCTACTCAATGGTTAAAGTGTCTGCCTTCAACATAGGAGATCAGGGTACTTAATCACACCCTAAGAAGATGTTCTAATTAATTGTTTAACCCTTTCCCACATCAAGACGCTTTCTGATGCCTCTGCAGCAGATGGCTTTTGAAAACATTGTGGATAAAGAAGAAATTGCTCATATCAAACAATTTCTTCGTTTAACTTTTTTTTTCAACTTAATTCAATAATCAACATTTCTTATAAAAAGATATTTCACATCTTTGCCTATATATTGTCTTCTCCTGCAGCTTTGTTATATGTTGGAAAGGGTTACAGACAAACAGATGCAGCACCATGACCAATGCTTTCCAGTCAAGCTCATAACCCAGAGGATTCACATTGGTGAATACCGAACACCTGGTCCGCTGGAACGCACATCTTCGGAGCTACAATCAAACGATGGATTTTCAATTCCCGAATCAAAATTTGTCTCTTCCTTTCCTGGTTCAGAAAAGGTTATCCGATAAAATGTGTCAACACGGGCGCTATCCTCTTCTAGCCTGCCATGTGGGATGTTTGAACTTCTGAACCTATTTGGATAAATAATTACCAGTAGCTGATATAATATTTTGACAGTTTGTCCACATGCAGTTGACTTTTAAAAGCTATCATGTGCAGAGGTGAAGACAGGTTCAAAAGATTTGATTGGCCGGAAGCAAACTCGTTCTCCAACGTTACCAATTAGATGCCTTATTTGAAGCATGGAGTACATTTCTGAACACTGAGAACGTTTTCAGAGTTTTATTATTATAGTTTCGGATCCAGCTGTTTGTCTCAAGAAAAAGGTTAACATGTTCTAGTTTACCATTTGAGAACTCAAATGCAATTCATTCAAGTTTTAATTTGAAATTCTATTAACCGTTTATTTCAGTTTTATCACAGCAGACAGTTCACCTTCCCACGATTTTTTGGCTTTCTTGCACCAATACTCCTCACACAACATTTTTCATATGCCACTTGCTTCTTTCCCTTACAAACTTTATAGCCCATTGATGTAAGACAAATGAAGCTATTCCAATGAATTTTGTCAATCATTAGAAATCTCAAAAACCTGTGCTAAAGACCATCTTTGTATAGCAATTCTCTGTCTAAAGCAACCACAATTGCTATTTCCTTATTATTAATTTTCTGTACAAATGAGCCTGCAATTAAAGACCACCTGTGAACAAAGACCATATTGTTCTCTCCCCATTGGTGGTCTTTAAACTGTACATATTTAAATAATACATCTAAAATGCTACAACTGTTACTCAGACGGTTTAAAATCTTTAAACCATCTTCAACATTCAGAACCTTTAACCTTTTCCCTCATACAACAATTCTGTAGAAGACGACTTACAACATATTTTGTCAAAAAAATGAAAAATCTCTGTAATTGAATGGATAACTTATGAATAAAAGTGGAAAACATCCTGGCAATAGGAGAAATTTCTTCTTTTGTCACTATGTTTTCAAAAAGCCGTCTTCTGCAGAGGTGTCAAAAGACGTCTATATGAGGGAAAGGGTTAAATTGCATCATCTGCAGCAGATAACTACATAAAAACATTATGGGCAAATGTGATATTGCTCATACAGTGTTATTTCTTCTTTTGCCTCAATGATTTCTATTTCATTATGAGCATTTCTTCCTTTCAGGAAAAATTCTCAGAAATAATCCGCTGCATAATTATGTATTAAAATGCTTCTTTATGTGGTAAAAAGGTTATCCCTTTCCCTCATATCACGAATCTGCAGCAGACGACTTTGAAAACATACCTGAAAACATTCTGGAACTCCCTTTATATGAAAGTACAATAATTAAATGGAGTTGAAAACATGGTCACAAAAAGAAAAATTGCTTGTTTCTTCTATTGTCGCCATGTTTTCAAAAAAGCGTTCTGCTGCAGAGGCGTCAGAAAGCGTCTATATGTAGAAAAGTGTTAAGACCTACTTCTTGTTGTATATATAGACTCCTGCCACGGCTGTGCAGAGAACTGCTATAACACCAAGGACTGATAAGCCAATCACCAATGCTGGACTCCCATCTGAAAAATGAAAGGGCAAAACAGTTTTAGTTACATAAACATGCATGTACATTTTGATTTCCCACATGTATACAGACGTTTTAGTTACATAAACTTGCATGTACATTTTGATTTCCCACATGTATACAGACGTTTTAGTTACATAAACATGCATGTATATTTTGATTTCCCACATGTATACAGACGTTTTAGTTACATAAACATGCATGTATATTTTGATTTCCCACATGTATAC
>JAUELF010249202.1:0-11998 GCA_031471495.1 Clinocardium nuttallii | reverse complement strand
CACAATGAGAAAGATAAATGGAGTTAGAGAAAAGGAGAAGGTAAGAAGACAAATTAGTGAAGACAGTACATGTAATATGTTTAATAATTCCAGGGAAGTCTAATAAGACTTCCCTGATAATTCATATAGTATTTTCGGTATGATATATACGAAAGCGCTTGTCTATCAATGAGAGATACATAAAGTTTGTTTTCTGATGTTTCTATATCATGTTTTCGTTCCGCTGTTCGAAGAAAGATGAACATACTTCAATGATGTTAACCGTCTAAAGCAGACGGCTATTTGAAAACATAGTGCCAAAAGAAGAAATTGCACAAAACGTGCTATTTCTCCTTTGCCATAATGTTTTCAACTTTTAGTCATAGGTTATCCATTTAATTATACATAGAGATGTTCTATATTTTTTTACAAAATATGTTCAATGTCGTCTGCTGCAGAATTGTCGTATTAGGGAAAGGGTAAGTGGCGGCCGTAATATGACTGATTTACTGTTGAAAATGGCATTTAACTAAATCAACCAATCAACCAACACTCCAATAATACAGGATGATTTCAAAGAGATTCTTTAGTAGCAGTTACAACTGATGTATACCCCGGGATACAATTTCAATTATACGAACCGGACCGTCTTTGATATACGAAGCCAGGACTTGTACCTTTATCTTTATTAGCAGCGTGCCTTAAGTTCGTGAAATTCTGTAATCCTATACGCACATGATATGGTTAATTCAGCAATTACATTTTATGTTCATCTTAATTAACTACGATACGGACGGTGGTAGACTACTTTACAACAGGCAACGTTTTCAAACAGTGTAGGAAAAGGAGAAACTGGTCAAACAGAGAATTTTCCTTTGTTTGTCTCTTACAAATTGTTCTTTTGTTTGGAAAGTGTAAAGATTGTTCATAATTGTTTCTTTGTTTTATGTAATGAGAAAACGAATTGACAACATCATTCGGTCTACTGCACTTGATATCATGACAGTAGGTAAACTCGTTATTCGTCGTGAATGTATTGTATTACCCACTCTCTCTATATAATACGACTCCCGAACAGTGTATACCGAATGATGTATTCAGTCTTCGGTCAAAATGTTTTCACAAAACTGTATTGTAAAAGACTAAAAATCAATTGACCGCGGACGGCTGAATCAATTATTATGGTCACTGTTCTCGGAAAATAGGTAAAAACATGTGTTGTAAATAGACGTTGCATCAAAAGGGCAGGCTTTAACGTGTAACGCCTTTTTTGACGCCGCCGTCCCGCAAGAAAACCAACATTATGGCATCTGCGTAATGTATCGACCAGATCAGCTTGCTCTATCTGCGCAGACTGATCCGGGCCGAAACATTCCGTCTCCGAGGAATAGAGGTATAGAGAAATTATTCCTGAAACAGAAAATCCACAGGTGGCGA
Source organism: Clinocardium nuttallii (assembly GCA_031471495.1). Taxonomy (NCBI): domain Eukaryota; kingdom Metazoa; phylum Mollusca; class Bivalvia; order Cardiida; family Cardiidae; genus Clinocardium; species Clinocardium nuttallii. Next base: position 10,582 of record JAUELF010249202.1, on the reverse strand, counting down.
AAATTGTATGCCCGGATTAGCCTGCGCGGCATGCGTAAGCTGATCCGGATCGATACTTTACAGTGGTCGTATTCATCCATGCAGTCATCCTAGGCAATTACATGACTAGTAGAATGCTGGAATATTTATTTTTGATGATTGGACCATGTGATCCTTATCTGCTACATTGTGATGCTGATCAGAAGCCTGATAAATAGATAGAGTGTGCATTTATTAAAGAGACACATGTTACTGCATATCATACAATACAAACCGAAACATTATTCACAAACACAAAAACACCCAGCCTAATGGTTTCAACGTTTACAGTTATTTAAATATATAAGCTTATTTTGAATATTTTTGATGATCTTTGATTTTTAATATTTCATTTTATTCTTGTCTCAATTAACTTTGTTTTCCAGCGGCTAATTGATATTCGTAATTCGATGACGTCATAAAGCATGTTGCTGTTCCCTAACATTTTATTATTGTGTGTTATTGTCATCTTATATACCAAATATTACTAATTAATTAGTATTTATATATATATAATTATTTATTTTACTGTCTTGGCCATATGCTTCCACTTTGTAAATAATCCATAAACAGATATTGTCGATGTTTGCTAATAAAAAAGGCTTGGATTGGATTGGATTGGATTGGGTTGTTTCTTAACAATGTGTACGGCTGTGTTTCTAGGCCGCGTCTAGAGAAAGAAAATACTTAAGTGAAGTTATACACATGCTATGTTTATCGGTATGTTTTGTATTTTACGCCGCTTTCAATAATGTGTATGTTATACCATGGTGTTTTCTTGGTAGGTTACCAGTACACTATGTCAATTGGTGTTTTCTTGGTAGGTTACCGGTACTCTATGTCAATTGGTGTTTTCTTGGTAGGTTACCAGTACTCTATGTCAATTGGTGTTTTCTTGGTAGGTTACCGGTACTCTATGTCAATTGGTGTTTTCTTGGTAGGTTACCAGTATTCTATGTCAATTGGTGTTTTCTTGGTAGGTTACCAGTATTCTATGTCAATTGGTGTTTTCCTGGTAGGTTACCAGTATTCTATGTCAATTGGTGTTTTCTTGGTAGGTTACCAGTACGCTATGTCAATTGGTGTTTTCTTGGTAGATTACCAGTACTCTATGTCAATTGGTGTTTTCTTGGTAGGTTACTAGTACTCTATGTCAATTGGTGTTTTCTTGGTAGGTTACCAGTTGGTGCTTTCTTGGTAGGTTACCAGTATTTTATGTCAATTGGTGTTTTCTTGGTAGGTTACCATTACTCTATGTCAATTTATTCTGACAGCAGCGAGTCCGTCGTATTGCTTATAGCACAATCCTGAACACCAGTGCGGAAACCCATTACTATCACTTCTAAAGTATGTGCAAAAGTACTTGCTCGAGTGGATCTTCACCGCTGACATGTGCAAAACCTCCATTTCGCAAGACGTCCCTGAAATAACAGTATTAAAGAGCTGGTATTATGTTTAAGATTATCTCAAATTCCATCCTCCAAATATAAAAAAAATAAAAAGAATACGACGAGTATGAACGTTTAGGCATACACAATTAAGCAGAATTTAAAACAATTATATAGACAATTTGCATATAAAAATCTTGTACGAAAATCACCACAAGCAATGAAAATGCAACAGTACTCACTATGCTCCGCCTTCTACATGGTTTAAACTCCGCCCTAATTACGCGCGAAGTTCTCGTACATTCAGTATGTAAACAAACCCGTAGATAAGGATTGGATGCGGAAAATACGCACCTGCTGAGTCTGTGCTAATTGACACCGCTTGGTCCCAGAAAAAATGGACACGGAGTTTATTATCAGGCACTTGTGCGGACATGGAATAGCATTGGAAATTAGTAAAACACATTAACGGACTTTCTTGTCGTTTTATGACTGAGTCTGCATAGTGTGTGACTTGTTCGGTAAACGGTTTAGGGTGGGTTTCGTATAACTTTTTCGTATAACTGTATCTTAATCTAAACTTGATGGCATTTCTGTATTTCAAGAGCTATTTGCAAATCACTTTAATTATTGAAAGGCATGATCATATTTAAACAAATTAAAAACATAGGGATTTTAAGTAATTAAAACCAAGAGAATAAATGCTAGATATTGAAACGAGTCTAAATTATAATCTAAGTCTTCACCTGCCTACACTTATGAGAAATTTCCTCTTTTGTCATAATGTTTTCAAACGTGGTATGTTGTAAGGACGCTTTCTGTTGCCCATGCAACTAACCACATTTGAAAAATGAAGAAGTTATGAGCAATTTTTTTTTCACAGTGTTTCCAACTCTTTCATTTTCAGAAGTTGTCCATTTCATGTTCTTGACCTCAATTGGTTTTTTTATTCGTCTGCTACAGATTACAGTTAATATACATCCATAATATATTCTCAATCATTCAAAGTAGTACCAAGCGTTTAGCCTAATTTTGAACCTATCGTTGGTGGTCCTTCACTTTGTACTAGCGACAAAAACTCCTCCGACATGTCTGTATGTGCGGTAATTGTGACAGAAGACTGATTCATTTATGTGTAATCGTTCATATAGGTCTACATGGGAGGATGTAACAGTGATGGTCTGATGGGAATACTAAATACTTCTTTACTGTATAGACGCAATAATGTATTTATACTGAAACATGTAGGACATACGTAAATATGTTTTGTATGACGAGATACATGTATGTTGTTTAAGTTAATGAAATAAATTATATTCTATTCTTAAGGAGTTATTGTAATATAGTGTCCCTGTTAGGACTTAAGAAAAAATGGACCTTTTTTTAAGAAAATTCATTTTTGAAAATATGTATACACATTTGAAGATCTTACTTTGGATGCAATTTTAACACTTTGAGCTAAAAAAAACTAAGACACATCTCTTTATTAAGAATATATATTTCATATGTGTCTGAACAATTTCCGAATTTTCGTTCAGCCTAAATAAACGTAAAATAAATGACATGTGTATAAATATAAACTATCTTGATTGTCAAGTGATTTAGTGCATGCATCCCAGTCTGCACATTTCATATGCATAACGGTAATTTTAGTGGAAGGGATGTCAGTCTGATTAAATCAGCATAATTATTTATGTTAAGATTAAGTTTATTGAGTGAAGAAAGTAAAAAGGTTTTCATCTTTCCAAGAAAGAAATACGGGAGTGTTATTTGGTGAAACGGAAATAATTATACAGAAATTGGTAATAATGTATGTCAATGCCAAAGTAAAAAAAACGTTACCAAGAATGATGCGGACAGCCGAATTACGGATGCGTGCACATAATTTAGAGTCTCTTTGACGCAAGACGTCAGGCAATGGCAAGTTTATAGAACAAGGCACAAGTTACAATCAAGTCAAAAATGGGTCTTTCAGCATTTCGAAACAAACTAACCGATAAGGTGGTTCGTAACAGTTTTCCCAACCTTTTTCAACGTACAGCTGCATTTTGACGCATCCGCAACAGAATTATTTTGAAAACATAATAGCAAAGAGAGTTATTGCTTAAAAGAAGCAATTCTTACCTTATGCAATGATTTTTCGTTTATTTATAGAGCGTTTCCATATCTTTGACACGATGTATCAATCGTCTACTCCATATGTGGTGTATGTGGGAAATGATTGAACGTTCGCTGTTTGAAAACAAAAAGAATATCAATGCTTTCTTGTAGCTTCTGTCAAAAAGCTTAGAGTGACTCTCTCTCTCTCTCTCTCAGGGTTAATTCATCTTTGGCCAAATAGCTTTTCTATCAAGAACCCCTTTTTGCTCTGACATGGATCGGTTTGAAACGATTTAAATCACATAAACCTTATTTATTAGGATATTGGTTACCCCAAAAAAGCAGACGAAGGCGCTGATGCTATGTTTAATTGTTTCAAGAATGAGCAGACGATGATTGCGGAAGTGTGCAGACAACAGGTGTAGTCATGGTATCGGTAACCATGGTGTCAAGTTGATGGCATCAATTAATGATAACAAGAAATCGGTCCCCGAAAATATACGGAAGTGAGCAGTAATAAACATGAACGGTTTGAATTTATGGTTGCTCTGACAGTGAATTAGTACGCTATTAAACAACAAAAAACAAGGAGCTGATGCAATTCCACGTGTAGTGATGTTTCATCGGATTGTCGGAATATTCCATGAATTGATAAACACCAGTAATGTATCTATGGTTGTTTGTATATTGTGAAAGAATTAATTAAAATAATTCGTAACAATTACGAAATTGTGATCTATGAACAACAAACATGTGTGTGTACATGTAATAATTCTATAAATATATTGTAAATTGTAGACAAAAACAAAGTTGGAATTTAATGTGAAAGTGTGATAAACCAGTGGTTCTAACACGTGACACTGATCAAGACAGTTCTGACAATGCCACGGAGACGGAAGGACCAGAAGTGTTCAAGTGATGAAGAGAACGAGTGTGGCATTGGAAAATCGCATCATCCAATACAGAGACATGCAGCGAACGAACGCGAAAGGTCCCGAATGCGTGTTTTAAGTAAAGCGTTCTCAAAATTAAAGACAACGTTGCCATGGGTGCCATCCGACACAAAACTTTCTAAATTGGACACTCTTAGACTGGCATCGAGTTACATTGCCCATTTAAAACAAATATTGGACGGCGAGGAAGATAATATCACCTGCTCGCAGCCGTCAGTCCATCCTATGAATTTGGTATGTACTTTATTCATTTTATTAAAGTTCTTCTTTAATACTGGTGGTATTTGACGCATTTGCTGCAAACGACTTTTGAAAACGTTGTGTGAAAGGCAGAATTTGCTCAAAAAGTTCAATGTTTCTTTTCTGTTTCTTTTTTTATAAAATTTTGAACTGAAATTCTTATTCTTATTTCCAGATTTATAAGCAAACGCACCTAAATAATTAAAGAATTTCACACAAAAAACGCCAAAAATGAGGTGCAAGATCAGAGCAAAATACTGTTAACACTTCCCATTTGATTTGCGGTAGACGAATTGAAACACATGTAGACAAGACTAAGGAACATTTCTAAACAATAACGTATATAAAAATAAAAACATTGTGACAAAAAGAGAAACAACTCATTATGAATTTGTCTCCTTTTGTCTTTGTGTTTTTAAAACTCCTCTGCTGCAGATGGGTCAAACTGCGCATGTGTCTGTGAAAGTATTACACAAAATACATTTTTGTGAGTGCTTTACGAAAAAAGTAGTTATCTTTTTCTAGATAATCTAAAACATCTTTTTCAAATGACCCAGTGTTGTATTTCGGAATTGTTATATAACACTCTTAACCATATCACTGGGAAAAACGCAAAAATGAATATTATTTCAGATGAATAACAAGGAATGAAACTGAAATAAACAGATAGGTTCAGCAACAGTCCCTGGAAACTTATCAATTTCGTATATACATATCCAGGGTATTTTAAAATTCGTATGTAATGAATGATAAACATTTGATAAACATTTAAAATACATGCATGTCTGTTAACAATTCCGGCTACAAAACACATTATTTAATTGCATTTTAAAATGAAGTAAAGCAACGTTTTACTACATATATATTCGTGTCTTCAAAGCAAGAAGTATATCTATTGTATTAATTATTTAATATAAAGCATCGTATAACTTAGTTTACTTTTCAGTGACAACATATAATAAGTACTTCGGCAACAAAACACTAGAATGATTTATTTCTCTGAAAATATAAATTAAAACATATTGCATAACTTCAAATATTCGCGAAAATAACATTTAATTGTTTATGAATTTAATTATTATTTTTACAGATTTGTTTCATTTATCAATTCATAGTAAATTAAAAATATGTTTATGACAAAAACGGTCATTCGCTTGTCTTGACTGTACATATGATTGAACTAGTTTTCCTTGTGCAAAAAGAAATTATAGAAAATTGTAAAAAAAATTATATCTATTGGTGGTAGTTTATTTTAATGAATTTATAAAAAAAATGTGAATACAAAAAATGTATTCCGAATACGTGGTGATGTTAATACTTGGACCAGTTTTATACATGTACAGTACACTTGCGAATACTCGAACATGGCATATTTAAATATACTCGATTAATTCCCTGGAACGAATCTGTCTTTTGAAAACAGCGAAACAGCAGTTTTGATTATTTAATTGAGCAACTAGAACTACTGTTGTTGTTGTTTCTTTTTATTGACATGATTATAACACCATACATGAAGCGCTAAGTCGAACGTCGTTAACTCGAATCAATGTAAAGGTCCCTTTTGAGTTCGAGTTATCGCAAGTACACTGCATATATACATAACATTAGCGATATGAATACTTATTTAGTTACAAGCTACATGTATCTGTTATTTATTTACAGTAAATGCATTACGATACTAAACATGTTACATATGTTTCTATGATGTTCGTTACATATGTTTCTATGATGTTCGTTACATATGTTTCTATGATGTTCGTTACATATGTTTCTATGATGTTCGGGTTTTTTCTTCTTCTTTTTTAACATATTCTCCGTCGAATTACAACGTCCATTTTCATTTTAAAAGTGGTATAGATAAATATCTGCATTTTGATAGCGACTATTATATATGCACGGTGTATTAACTTACGCAAATTCTCACAAGTCTATTGTTATTAAGAATTTTGCAAATGCCTTCCAAATGACAGAATGGCATATCATACTACCCAATAAAGAGTTTCAATGGTTTCCAACTGGTCCCGAAACTATAAAAGTATAATCTGTACTCAGAATTTGTGCTCAAGTATCTGATTGGTCAGAAGCAAAATCGTTCTCCAAATTGACCAATCAGAAGCCTTCCTTGGAGCATGGAGCATGGAGTTCATTTCAGAGCACCGAGGACGTTTTCAAAGTTTTATAGTTCTGGACCCCTCTCATCTAGCATGAAAATGAGTTCATTCTTCACAATACATAATATTTAAATTCGTGTCTTCTCGAATTAAACATTCACTCAATAATAAGACAAGTCAGTCCAACACAAGCCGTGTTGGATGTGTTCAACTAAGTGTTATCAAAGATTAAGCCAAGTAATATATAGCCATGTGTTTGTCTCATACAAGGATAATTCATTTTGTTCGAACAACTCATAAAACATTATTAACCCTGCTTTCTGACGCCTCTGCAGCAGACGGCTTTTTGGAAACATTGTGACAAAAGAAGAAATTGCACAAAACGTGCAATTTCTCCTTTTTCCACCATGTTTTCCACTTTAAGTCATAGGTTATCCATTCAATTAAAGAGATATTCAATATTTTGACAAAATATATTCAAAGTCGTCTGCTGCAGAATTGTCGTATGAGGGAAAGGGTTAATTTTACTCAAACTTATGTATGGAAAAAAAAGTGCTTATTACGAGCAATTTCTTCTTTTCCAATAGTGTTTTGTTTAGCAAAGACAATTTCGAGATAAAATATGTTGGTAAATATCGGTACGATATCATTGATCGAAAGTGATCAGTTGATTCCAAATGATAACAAATCTTCGACATGAGCCGATATCGACAAATGCAACGTCAAGATATCGAATGAAAAATATATGTGTCGATGGAAAATAAAATGTGAGTTGGTCAGAGGGTGTGTTTGGTTGATAAACACGACATTGTCTGTGAAGGGTCGACCACCAACATGAAGTGACAGGTTACCTACATGGTGTTATGTTAATTTCGCCTGTCTAAATATAGGTATAAACCGTTCGTGTATTCGGAAACTCATAAATTGTAAATTGTTCACTATTATGTTGGCCTATCAGAGCAGGCCATAATTAGTATGTCTTTACACATTGTCTAAATTAAACACACACACACACCCTATACATAGTTTAAATTAAACACACATACACCCTTAGTTATCTATATGAATTCGTATGAGGGATTACACATGTAGTATTTTACACTTTCATAAAAAATTTTTATATCAACTAAACAAATTACATTCCTGGAAATGAAGTTAAATCACTTTCATCAGGCTGACTCAAAACCTTTCGAACTATTTTGGTCTTCGTATTGCATTTGTCATCATACAGGCTCACCAACTATTGACTAATAAGACATTCCATAATCAAATAAAAAATAAATTATTTTTTCAAAACTTCAATAAATAAACTTTGAATATACTTTGTTTCAAAAAAAGATATGCCCATCTATACAAGTACATATTGTTTCCAAGCTTCCAAAAAGTAATAAGTAAAGATTCCAAAAGTCCATATTAAAATTGAATTGTGTTTCCAACCTTCTATATAAAAAGTGAATAATGTTTCAAAACTTCAAAATTAAGGTAAATACTTTTTCCAAAATTCAATTTAAAGATTAAGAGAAGTTTCCAAACTTTCGTATTAAAGCATAATTTGTTTTTAAACTGCAATATTTAAGTAAATAATGTATCTAAACGTTCATGTTAAAAGGTAAATAGCGTTTCCAAACTCCTAATAATAGGGAAATGATGTTTCCCAACTTCAATAGAAAGGGACATTTTGTTTCGTAACTTCTTTTAAAAGGGACATGATGTTTCTAAACGTCTATATGATATGAGTGATACGAGTCGTCCCGCGAGAAAAAAAACATTGTGGACTCGGCATAAAGTATCGACCCGGATCAGCATAACCATTCCGCGCAGGCTAACCCGGATAGATACTTTTCGCCTCCTTTGGATTTTCTGTTTCAGGAATCATTCCTCTATACATCTATCCCGCTCAGACGGACGGATTGTTTCGGCTCGGATCAGTCTGCATGGACTGCGCACGCTGATCTGGGTATATACATTACGCATAGGCCATAATGTTCGTTTTCTCTCGATACGGCTCATCCCAAATATACATATATAAATGGTTAAGACAATAAAATAGTTGGAAAATAGTAATTAATTAAGCTTAAATTCAAATGTATATGCATATGTATAATTAAAAACATACACATACACACGCAAATGTATATACATATATTCATATACCCATATACATACCTACATATATATATATATATATATGTATATATTCCTCTCGTTTCATACATTGTTTCTGCCTTCTTTATTCACAATAGCATGTTGTTATAAACTGTAAGTCTATTTTTTCAAAATGCACATGTCTATTGTAAATATTTTGACGATGAACCATATGTGATCAAGTCATATGAATAAACTTCTGTTCTGTTCTATAAATGGGAAATGTTTTCTTTAAAATTCCTTACGCATGTAAGTAATGTTTTCAAACTTTATTATACAAGAACATGATGTTTCCAATCTTCCATATAAAAGTAAAATATTGTTCCTAACTCTAATATGATTGCAAACAAATAATGTTTCAATTTAGTTCTTTAAACTACTACTAATAAAAGTAATTGAATCCAAAATTCAAATTTTGATAATTACTGTTTTCAGAACTCGTAATCATTCAAGGCAGTCGACGGTAATAAAACTAAAATATGCAAGCCTTATCACTTACCCACAAATCTGAAGCCGACAACTTAGAACACATCTGGTTAAAATATGGTTAACCTCTATAAATGAATGTTTAACCATTGAATACAATGGAAAACATTTTGGCAAAAGGGGGAAAATGCTCATCATGAGCAAGTTCTCCTTTTGCTACAATGTTTTCAAAAGTTGTCTGTTTTTACAGAGGAATCAGAAAACATATGTATGTGGGATAGGGTTTTAAAGACCAAACGAGGGATGCAAAATAGCCAACATGTTTCTTAATTCCTAACTCACTTGCAGACGTACTTTACAATTGACGCAACTACAGCAGAAGACCTTCAACAACATTGTGGTAAAAAGAGTTATTCTTCATAATGAGCAGTTCTCCATATGCCAATGTTATATTAATCTGTAAATGACAATTATAGTTTTATCATGTTTATAGAGGATTTTCATATACTTCAGAAGTTATCTACTGCAGTTGTATTGTATGTTTGAAGGAAAATTCAGTCCGTTGTCGATAAACTGTGCATTATTTGTTGTGCCATAACAAATTGAATGTTTACACGATAAATCATGATTATTAACAATCGTCACACGTGATCAAAACAATTGTCTTATAACAGATCTTCTGTGGTGACAATAGTTCACTTGTTGCAGACGACTTGATTGCAATACTCATTCTAAAACAATCAGATTTAATATATACCAATGCAGTGCATACAAATGAAATGCATATATGGGCCGTTCCACGAGAAAACTAACATTATGGAGTCTGCATAATGTATCGACCCAGATCAACATAAGCATGCCGCGAAGGCTAATCCGGGCAGAAACATTTCGCCTCCTGTGGATTTTCTGTTACAGGAATCATTACGCTATATATATATCCTCCGTAGACGGAAAGTGTTGGCCCGGAACTGCCCAGGCTGATCTGGGTCTATGCATTACGCAGATACTTAAATATTGGATTTCTGGTGGAACGGCTTATATAATGTCACCTATATCAAAGATCCAATGCATACTTTACACTATTCCCACACGCATAGGGACGCTACATTATTCCCACACACAGAGGGACGCTACACTATTCCCACACGCATAGGGACGCTACACTATTCCCACACACAGAGGGACGCTACACTAGTCGCAC
>JAUELF010249201.1:0-16359 GCA_031471495.1 Clinocardium nuttallii | reverse complement strand
CATATATGTATAAACATCTTCATCCCTAGAGTGTCTTATTGCAGGGACATACATATATGTATAAACATCTTCATCCCAAGAGTGTCTTCGCTGTACTCTGAACTATGTGTTTTATTCATTTTCAGATACTGTTGTTGTCATACGGATATTAATTACTATCGTCGCACTGGGTATTTTCATTATAGGTAAGTCGGCTGAAATTCTGCTCCACCTGTTTGTAATAAATGATATATATGTGCTAACATTTTCCCTCTTACGACAAATCAGCAGACGACATCGAACATATTTTGTAAAAAACAAGAAAATCTCTATTATTGAATGAATGACCTATTTGTGCAATTTCTCCTTTTGTCACTATGTTTTCAAAAAGCTGTCTGCTGCAGAGACATCAGAAATCGTTTATATAAACGTTAGATAGTAAAAGTAAAAAATTGCTAAAACGTAGAATTTCGGCCTCGCCACCAAAAGGTTCTGGGTTCGAATCGCACGAGTGTAGGGTCATTAGGTTCAGTGTTTTGGATGTTGCCACACATTCGCTGAAAATACTAAATTATCATTCAGGTAGCAGCTATCAAGAGAGGCTGATCTGAGTTAAAAGAATCAGGTCAGGTCAACACTCGATGTAAAAATGGTTTAAAACTAGTAAATGAATGTGTACAATCAAGTAATTCTTAACACAGTAACTGTTTAAATCTGTGCAACATATGATGCCCCTGTTTTTTTGGAAACATTGCGGAAAAACTAGAACATGCTCTCAAACAGGAAATTCTCCTTAAGCCATGCGTTTTTAATTCAATACAGTAATTGAGCGATTCTTTACGAAAACAAACAATAAAGTTGTTTTTGACCATCGTAGATGTAGATCAGTGTACGCATCCGCACAGTCTGGTCTTGCCCTGCACTGTTCACAAATTAGTTATAGAATGTTTCAATACACTTCTATTAAACGTATCCAACTAGATTCTTTGCAATGACTGCACAGACAGCTCCTTTACCACTGGTGTACTACTTACGCCAGGGTTTGAATTCATTGAGTACCTATCAAATATGTTTTTCATTTAACCCTTTCCCTCATATAGACGCTTTCTGGTGCCACAGCAGCTGATGGCCGTTTGAAAACATAAAAGAAGAAATTTCTCAAAACGAGCAATTTCTCATTTTGTCACCATGTTTTCAACTCTATCCAATTATTGTACTGCCATTTAAAGGGAGTTTCCAAACAAGTTCGGGTATGTTTTCAAGTCGTCTGACGAAGATTGTTTGTATGTTGGGAAAGGTTAAAGAGAGACACCATAGTAATGTTTGATATTATATCTGCTACAGAATTGTTGTATTTGGGAAACCAAATATACTAGTTGTTCACCTACAAAATTGTAGCTTTATCTTGTTATATGGGTGAGGTTAAATAGTTGTACATTAAAGCGATCGACTAACTTTGATAACTTTGTAATTCCGCACAAGCCGAGCATCGGTAGCTCATTCGGTAGCGACGCGGGCAGTCAATCCAGGGGTTTTGAATGCGAATCCCTGCTCGTCCAACATTTTGTCTGATATTTGATAAAAGTCAATGCGACAAGCGTCATTCGTCTTCCACCAATGGACAAACAGTCTATGTGGAAAAGCAGCCAGTCGCTTGGGAAGTCTGTCGTGTGGATTGGTGGAGATGGTAGGTGAACTGGCCGCCGTGATATGACTGAATTGTTGGTAACGGCGTTAAACCCCACTCAATCAATTGGAATTTCACACACAAAAACGACTATCGATACCTTGCGACAAGCAGAGATTCAGACCTGACTGCACATCTGCCTTGTCTAATCAAAGTCTTTCCGGTTTGTCGTCTAAGTAAGCAAACATACAAGAGGTTGAAACTTGATAGTAACACGAAACAGACTTTGATTGTAATCACCATCAGTCGTATCACCAGCTCTCCGTCTTGGTCGTGTTGTTTAACCCTCTCCCTCATATAGGCGCTTTCTGACGCTTCTGCAGCAGACGGCTTTTTGAAAACATAGTGACAAAAGAAGAAATTGCACAAAACGTGAAATTTCTCCTTTTGACACAATGTTTTCCACCTTTAGTCATAGGTTATCCATTCAATTACGGAGATTATCTATTTTTTTCTAATTTGTTCGAAGTCGTCTGCATGCAGAATTGTCGTATGGGGGAAAGGGTTAAGAGCATCAACCGCGGGTGCGGAACGTCGCCGGTTCAAACCAGGCACTACACATACGTATAAGTAGTCCCTGGTCAAACCAAAGGCTTTAACAATGGAAGTAAAGCTTTGCATGCTTGGCTTCCAGGGTTGTGTGGTTAAAATTACGACAGGCTTGCTTGTGTTGGGATAAATGGACCAGTATTACTGGTATCTTACCAAAGTAACGCCTTGATATTACTGCAAAACATTTCCTTAACCCGTTGAGTTGTTGCTAAAGATATCATCTCTTGCATTTTTAATTTGTTTACAAATAGATCGAACAGTTTTTGCTACATTTGGCCTCATGCGTAGCGAACAAATATGAGCCTTTCCACGAAAAAAAGCCTCAGTGTAATGTTTCGACCTATAGCAGCCTGTGCAATCCGTGCTGACTGATTCGGGTCGGCACAATCTGTCTCAGGGGTATATAGGTATAGAGTAATGATTACTGAAACAGAAAATCCACAGCAGACAATATAATACTGAGCTTGATATACATTGTTCGCATATGTGATTTAAAGTCGCTAATTGCCCCAGTTGTTAACATGGGACTTGGTTTGTTAGTAAAAGCATGTGTTTTGTAACATCTCTGTTAAGTGCCTTCTCACATACATAAATGCTACAGTAGACAGACATTGTTCGATTCGAGTATTGTCTTCTTTTTAGTAACATTGTTTTCAAACGTCGTCTACTGTAGAGGCCTCTTTCAGCGTCAGGGTAAAAATCTTCACATTAAATGCCTCACGCGAGACTGTGTATGCACATACCCGCATGGGAGGTCGCTCTTTGCAGGTACACCCCATGTGCGCTCGTCCATGAGAAAGAGGTTAACGCCCAACGTGAACAGTGTAGAACCCTGTCAGCCTGTACATCCGTACACTCTGACTAACACCTACATTTTCCACATTCCTTTAGCATCAACTGTTGTTTGTTTCGCTTAAGCCGGGGTAGATGTACTGGTTGATGTTAAACATACAGTATATAGAGAGAGAGAGAGAGACATGTCAACGTGTTCCTTACTCAATTGTGACTTAGGAGGTTCAATTAAAACCCGTCACATCAAAAAAACATGTGTGTAACGATGATTGATGGGTTCACAGATAAAAACTTTCCTTTTTTCTTGTTTACTTTAGAAATATTTATTTACATTTTCCATCGTAAATCATAAACACAGACTCCCTTTTTATCACGGGATAACTTCTCCGTGGCTGTCTTAGACCTATAACAAAATACATGAGCAAGTACATAGGAAAGGTAAACATTGGCTTGTGTAATCAACATTGGTCAAGATCAGCCTTGGTACCCGCACCGTCTGATCAAGATTTACACTGATCACATATTACTTACACGAGTTGTGTTAATCGCTTCTGTCAATGTGTCTATGTTATATAGTCTGATCTGAGCCTTCACTGTTCAGAAATGCCAACATGTACCTTCTTCCATGCCTTAACGATATGCTTTCAAAATAACACATTCACTGATATGTTTTTCACAGAGTACATATTTGTTAAATGGACCATACGTATAACATATAAATGTTATGTTTTGTTTAAATTTAATGAACCCTTTCCCTCATATAGACGCTTTCTGACGCATCTGCAGCAGACGGCTTTTTGGAAACATTGTGACAAAAGAAGAAATTGCACAAAACGTGCAATTTCTGCTTTTGTCACAATGTTTTCCATTTTTTTCCATAGGTTATCCATTAAATTATGGAGAAATACATTCAAAGTCGTCTGCTGCAGAATTGTCGTATGGGGGAAAGGGTTAACATAAAGTCCTAAGCTTCTCTGCAGTAGCAATCACTCTAATAGAGCTGGTGTCTGCATATAACAGGTCGTATTAGATTGACATTTGCCTCAGCCAATTAAAGTGTATTCTATAAAACCAGTAGGTAACTTCGAGTAAACAAGATGGGGAAGCGTTGATGACCGAGTGCTCCTAATGTATAGAAACCATTTTGATAGGAGAATCGAGCTTTGAATAGTTCGTTCGATTAAATTGCGAAGATTAAACGAGCACCTGTTCATGAATATTTATGTTTGAGACGACCTTTTATATGGTGTCGTCAGATCCAATATACGTATACAGTAAGGGAGTTCGGTCTGGTTTGATTGAGATTGGTTATATTGTATACAAATACTATTTCCAGGTGTACAGAACTTTACACGATGCCCATTCGAACCTGAAATTCCCATTTTCCTTGTATTGAATGGTGGGGTGTTGATGTTTAGATCCTGTGTTAAAGTGCTGTCTAGTTGTAAACGGGGTACCACAGAAGAAGCAGAGAGAAACGTGTTTGATACATGTGGAGATATTTCCACATTGTTCCTTATTCTCTGGACACTCACGGGTATTCATTTTTGTTCTTTCAACCATCATTCTTAAACGTTTTCCACATAGGCTAAGCTGCAGCAGAAAACTTCTTTGCAACATATGGGAAGTCTCTTTCTTAAAAATGAAATTATTGAGTGGAGTTGAAAGCAAAATGGCTTGTTTTTGAAGCATTCTTTTTATTTTGCTACACGTTTGCAAAAAGCGTCTGAATTATTTATTGAGTGATTGTAAATTGAGATCGAATTCAACGGATTACGAGGATGTTAAACACATAACACACAGTATATAATGATATGTAGCAGCCAATTCAGCGTGTGTTTCATGTGCAAAGCGAAAGTTCTTAACTATACACAATACATGTATGTGCTAGTCGCTGTATGCTTGCTTTTTGTTATTTATCACGTTAACGCTTACATTTTTAAGAGTTATGTGTGCAACTGAAGGTCAGAAATTGCAAACCATTGCTAACAGTATTGTTGGAGGAGATCTGGCACTAGACACACTGACATTAATCGATCATCTAATGGAATCGATAATCGATTCGGTGTTCGTACTCATCGACCCAGACCGATAGCCCGAGGGTTATTATTTCTAATGAACTATCGCGTCTCGTCTCACGTATAAAACAGCAATGCAACAACTCACGTGTTGTTAACTATTTGCAGATTCGTCTGTAAAAACCTATGTCTGCTTTTGAATTTTATTTGAAAACATACTACTTGTTTATGTAACACGATATAGTGTATAGTGTTTTATTTTTTAATGCAATACACATTTGTTTTGTCTCGTATATTTCAGGTTCCGTGTGGGTGTTTGGTATTTACAGACACGTGAAGATGGACCTTCACGATGACTCGAACTATTGTGACAGAACTGTGTACATGTGCTCGTTGTGGGTACTACTCTCCGTGTATTGTGGTTTGTTGACGATCATATTCATTCTGGCAGTATTAAGCATTTATTATATAGTCAAATCGGACGGAGACTGTAAACAATTACCGTACGAAATTAAAGTGTGACCAATTGGACGAAGACTGTTTATTACGGTGTGACAAATGCTTCCTTGCCTACTTTACCTCAATGCAACTAACACGAATATCTGTTAACGCACGAATGTAGTAAAACTAGGGTTGTAATAACATGATGGGCAAAAAAGAATTATTCGTTTTGAACAAAACATCCTGATTCTCCCATTAATGTGTTCCGTTGTACTGATGATGTAGGTAGTCATTCGGGGTCAGGGTAATATTTTTGAACATGTTGGTTCGCGTAGGTGTAAAGAGACGTCAGAAACGCAACACGGATTGGTCATGGAACGCGAATATCTCTCGAAATGGACTTTATGAACAACGAGGATCAGCATGTACATGTCCAAGCTTGCCACAATGAAGGCTAAGCTCAGCCTGTACGTCTGCTTCGCCTAATTATTATAAACACATGTTGACGATATCGTCTAACAAACTTGTGAGTGTAAAAGTGTCGAACGTGATCAGACTATGCGGATGAACTGGCTGACATGAATCTGCACTGTTCACGAAAGCAATCTTTTACTTTTTCCGATGGACGGAATCATATAGAGTTGTAAAAACATGTAATCTGTTATCCCTTTCCCTCATACGACAAATCTGCAGCAGACGACTTTGAACATATTTTGTCAAAACATAGAACATCTCTATAACTGAAAGGATAACCTATGATTAAAAGTGGAAAACATTGTGGTAAAATGAGAAATTGCTCGTTTTGAGCAACTCTTCTTTTGTCACTATATTTTAAAAAACCGTCTGCTGCAGCGGCGTCAGAAAGCGTCTAGATGAGGGCAAGGGTTAAGCTATTCCCACATGCAGACATGTTTTGACGCATCTGCAATAGACGACTGTCGCAATAATGTTTACAACTCTTTTTCATAATTATATGTTCATTCATATTATTGGAAATGAATATCTTGATAGGATGAAATGCCTCTTCGAAGCAAAATTAGATCCATACAATATGTCATTCGGTGTAAATATTGATGTATTTATTATTGTTATTTATTTAAAATGATAAAAAAACAAAATAAGATTGAGTTGTTGTTTTTTATTTTAATTATAATACAATTTTCGATTTGGATGAGTCACGAACGGTAATGATATTTATGACATGTCAAAGGTCGAGTTTTGCGACCAGCCTGAACCTCTACGCAGTCTGATCAGGATCTTCTGTGTTCGCTATCTTGTCTTATAATCATTCTAGAACCATTATGTAACATTTTTTAACCAAAGGTCGACTAAAACAGATAAACAATTTAGGAAAACCTCCCAGCGGGTTGAGAAAGGCGTGGCATAAATTGAGCTGTTCATGCGTGAGCGTATTGATAGCAAAAATAGATCAAACTCTGCTGAATTAATCCGTTCCCTCATATAGACGCTTTGTGACGCTTCTGCAGCAGACGGCCTTTTTGTCACAATGTTTTCCAGTTAAAGTCGTGGGTTATCCATTCAATTAACGAGATTTTCTATTTGTTGACACAATATGTTCAAAGTCGTCTGCTGCAGAATTGTCGTATGAGGGAAAGGGTTTAAACATCCATGTAATTAACTTTGATCAACATACACAGTATTTTTCAGAATATATTTGCTTTGGTTTCATAGGAATTTTACGTCGTTTTAAACATGACTTCAGTTATATCACGGCGCCAGAAAACGTAGTCATGATCCCTTCAGGCAAACAAATCAGTATACTATCGATATCTTAACCCTTTCATTCCATACAACACATCTGCAACGAACGACTTTGAAAATATCCCGGCAAAATCACGGAAAATCTCTATAAATGAAGGTTAAGTAACTGAACAAAGTTGAAAACATTGTGACAAAACAAAGAAATTGCTCGTTTTGAACACTTTCTCCTTTTCTCACGATGTTTGCAAAGGTCTTCTTCTGCAGATGCGTCATTAAGTGTCTATGGGTGGGACCTTCTGACAGCTACAAGGATTATGTGAGGACCGTGCCACCAGTATAGAACCAGGCTAGCTGTCTGACCATTCTCACTCTATGCTGTTGGTTGTACAACTCAACATATTTATCTTGATGTTCGAGATATAGGATATAGACTCTTCATATCGTAAAAGCTCGACAAGTTTATTTAAACAAAAGTCAGTATTGAAACGGTAAATAGTATATTTAAAAAAAAACCGTTGCAATTTCGGTTTTACGCATATGAACCCCATAGTAACAAATCAGAAATATATATATTGGGCTAACGTGACTCACATGTCTTGTACACAATCTAGTTGATAAACAGTCACAGTAAGCATATTTACAATCTATATGATTCTAAGAAATAAAGTACAATAACTAACATGGACGGAATTAATATTAAACTTCATCCCGCTCTACTTTAACACTTACCCATATACAACAGATGACTTAGAACATATCTTGGGCAAATGTGTGAAATATCATGACAGTTTGATAATTGAAAAGAGTTGAAAACTTTGTGGGAAAATGAGATATTGCGTTCGAAAAGTCGTCTGCTGCTGCAGAGACTACAAAAAGCTTCTGTCTGGAAGGGAAAGGGTTAAACAACACCCACGTATTGTTTTGTTGTGATAATACAGCTGTTAAAACTGTACACATATAGCAATTTCAGCATACATGTTGATTTAGTCTGATCTTGGTATACATTGTTCGATGTTTATTTCGCAACATTTGGTAAAGACCAAGATTGGAAGTCCATAAACATGTATGAACGTTTATGAAACCAAGGCCGTTGACACCAGATTAACGTAGGCGCATTTTGACGCATCTGCAGCAGGCGACTTTTGAAAAGGTTGCAGCAAAATGAGTAATGGTTTATAATGAGCAATTCGTCCTCTTCCACATTATTTTCAACTTTATTCAAAAATCAATTAACTTGTAGAGGTCGTCCATATTTTGGTTAGACATGTTCATAGTAAGTTGTATGGGGATAAAGGGTTAACAATGCAATATGAATAATATATAATGATCACAGAAAGGTCGGAGAAATAAACAAATTAAGTAATGTATAAAACCGGAATACACAATAAGCCAATCTTCAATAAAGAACGACTAGACAAAGGACTAAAATTAGTAACAACCTCTTGAATCGGAAATGTATATGAGCCGTCCCGCGAGAAAACCAACAATGTATCGACCCAGATCAGCCTAAGCATGCCGCGCAGGCTAACCCGGACAGACACGTTTCGTCTTTTGTGGAATTTCTGTTTCAGGAATCATTACTCCACACCTCTATCCTATCCCCCTGAGACGGGAATGTGTCGGCCCGGATCAGTCTGCGCGGACAGCTCAGGCTGATCTGGTCGATACATTACGCAGATGCCATAATGTTTGTTTTCTCGCGGGACAGTTCATATTTGCAACTATGATATACAAATACACTCGACCCTCTAGCGAAAAGGTCGCCATTATTACACATTTCTGACACTGACACCTACATGACATGCTCATTTTCTAATACATACTGAATAAGTTATTTAAATAAGCGGCGTGGCAAAATTGACGGATTCCGTTCATTATTCTAAAACATTTTATAATATGAGCCGTCCCGCGAGAAAACCAACATTACGCAGAGTCCACAATGTTGGTTTTCTCGAGGACGGCTCAATTATTATTTACGTGACGCGAGTGCTGATGGTCTTTGGGTTTTATTTTACCCTCGCACTCGGTTTATACAGCCATTTGACGAGCGGAAACACTAAGGACTGACCACAGATGGAGACAGACTGACCGACAGACGAACCGGCCAGACGGATGTCTGCCTTCCTTATTATTGCATGTAATGACAATAATGTGGAATAGCATTACCTGTTGTCAATCGTATTTACACGAGACATGCGGTGTTTTGGCGCATGTGCAGCAGACGACTTTTGAAAAAATAAATGTATATTAGAAGAAATTCTGAAAACGAGTTATACTGCCTTTTCCAATACTGTTTTTTATTTAGTTCCATGGATAAATATTTAATGATTTACTAATATGTATGAAAGCAGATGATTGTTAAAATAACATTATTATCAGGACAACGATAAGCTTCCGAAACACAGATGCATCTTCTCAGATTTACTGACCGTCTCGTAAAATATACACAAAAGTCGACCTACTTGACCCAACGATAATGATATTTTGTAATAAAGATATCATGTTATATTTTAATACATAGTTTGTCTATAAACCCTTTCCCTCATGCAGTCGCATCTGCAGCGGAAAGTTTTTGAAAACAGTATCGCAAAAGTAGAAATTGCTCATCATAAGCAATTTCTACTTTTGCGACAATGTTTGTCAACTCTTTTCAGTTATTATAATTTCATTTATTTTCGCTTAGATATTTTGTTTATAATTGTCTGCTTAATCTATGATGAAAGAGTATGTAGAAGAAACTGTTTAAGCAAAGAGTAAAGTGTCTACAATGATTTGCTAATATCAGTTTCTCATCAAATTAACTAACTCGTAAATCAAACACGTAACGCGTGAGACCCCCGTCAGAGATTGTTGTCCACACAAAAAACAGAACAATCGTCAACCCTTTCCCGCATACTTGATTGATTGGGATTTAACGTCGTTTTCAACATTTTTCAGTCATATCACGGCGACCAGTTCACCTTCTCATGTGTTTTTCTGTCTACCTCACACCAGTACTCCACATAACAGTATTTCCGAACAACTGGCTGCTTTTCCACTTCGACTGATAGTCCATTGGTTGATGACGAATGAAGCTTGCGACAGGGATACCATTTATTTTCTTGTTTTCAT
Organism: Clinocardium nuttallii; assembly: GCA_031471495.1. Classification (NCBI taxonomy): domain Eukaryota; kingdom Metazoa; phylum Mollusca; class Bivalvia; order Cardiida; family Cardiidae; genus Clinocardium; species Clinocardium nuttallii. Next base: position 6,057 of record JAUELF010249201.1, on the reverse strand, counting down.
CTTTTTAAACGTTTATAAATGTATTTCCAATTGTCCTAGTCTTTATGGAAAGGTGGTTAATAGCAGAGCAAGACCGTTGTGTGGAATGCTGGTACCAATAAGTATGGAAACACATAATTAGGTGAACTAGTCGCCGTGATATAACAAAATCAAAACGGCATTTTTTAAACTCCGAGCAATCCAATCGCAATCTTACGCTATTCCTAAAGGTTTCCAAAATAGATGGTAACTAATATATCAAGGGCTTGGCGTGAAACGGTTATAACTAAAATTTGTGTTTTCTACCAAGGTTAATCACCTCGCCATAAAGTCCTTATAAGCGTTAAATCATTTTTCCTGGTAAACAATGGAAAGTTAGGTGTCATTGCTCGTTCTGAGCAATGGGACCTAAATTTGCATTGTTTACAAAGGGGTCAAAATTGCCCCTAAACCCGAGTTTTCAAAATAGGTTTTTAGTTACAACCGTTTCACATTAAGCCCTCAATATCGTGTACATGGTTAATATTAGAGTTTTGACAAACGGTTGTTAAAATGTATCAATCTAAAATAACTCAAATGTTTCTCTAAAGATTTAATTTACGAGGTTTCGAGATTGTGCGAGTTTTTACCTCGTATGTGTGATTATTACAAACAAAAGCTTTGTCAACCGAATGGCTAGTATGTATATCGTCTAAATATAGTTACAAAGGGATACATTACTTTTCGCTATGTATTAAAATTGAATTGAATTAATTAAGCGTTTTCTTAAATACATTTGAATGAGACGTAACTGTAATTTGGAAGTAGATGCAGTTACGTGTTCTTTGAATCGGACCATCTTTGTGGCTGTGTTAATTTCACGAATTTAGTTAAAGATAAATGAAAGGTTAACACGAGAGTATATTTAATCCTTTCCCACTTACAACAAATCTGCAGCAGAAGAAAACATCTTTGCAAAATAATGACATATTTGAATTATTAAATAGATAGTGACAAAAGGAGACATTGCTTAAATTAGCAATTTATTCTTTTGTCACAATGTTTTCAAATGTCGTCTGCTGCTGGTACGTCGAAATGCGTATACATGTGGGAAAGAGTTTAAATGAGCCGCGCCATACAAAAACCGACCTTTTAGGCGTCCTTAAATTTACTACTGTGAAAGTTAGACTTAGGGTATAGGTAGTGTAGTGGTGGCTATAACACTGCGTCTTAACAGTTCAAAAATGCTTCAATTGCTAGATGACGAACATGAAAGACTCAGACCAGACTATGCGTCCGTACATACTGATCTGCTTACTAGCTGTTTGTAAGGCTCCGAAGATCTTTTTATGTTGTGATGCAACTATCATGTATTCACACGTTAACCTAATTTAATTAAAACTTCTAAAGAGATTATTAGATTAATAAATATCTTTCTTTTTTTTTAAACTATTTATTCATATTGCAATGATGTGAAAATAACAGACTCCTTTCTATCCCCTTGTAGAAATATGTGAATATTCCAAATTTTGAAAATGTCTATGAATGAAGGTACAATATGTAAATAGAATAAAAAAAAACAAAGTGGCATAAGGAGATATAGCTCTGTATGATGTTTTCAAAAGTCGTCTGCTGCAGATACGTCACACATGAAAATGTGGGAAAGGGTAAACCCGTACATTCCGAGAGACTTCTTTAACTTAATAACTTTTAAACATCAAAGGTATGTCAACCCTTTCCAACATACAGAAAACCTGCAGCAGACGACTTTGAAAGCATGTTCGCAAACACCCTAAAAATCTCTATAAATGAAGGTTCAATGACTTAAAAAAGTTGAAAACATTCGTTTTGAGCAATTTCCCCTTTTTACAACATGTTTTCAAAAGTCGCTTGCTGAAGAGATATCAGATCAGAAAGCGACTATATGTGGGAAAGGGTTAACGAAACATTGATGTTTCTGTTTAAGGTATTTGAATATTAGAATTCAAATGGTTTCATACTAAGCCTGCTGAACTCTTAAAAACAATAATTATCAGTAAATTCCAATACGTACTAGATTTTAATTTCATTAAATGCATTAATATGAATGTAGCTGTTGATTAAAGTCGCATACATCGGAACAAGTCTTTAACCCTTTCCCTCATATAGCTGCTTTATGATGCCTCTACGGCAGACGTTTTTTGAAAACATAGTGAAAAAAGAAGAAATGTCTCAAAACGAGCAATTTCCCCTTTTGTCACAAAGTTTTTCCACTTTAAGTCATAGGTTATCCATTCAATTATAGAGGTTTTCCATGTTTTGACAAAATATGTTCAAAGTCGCCTGCTTCAGAATTGTCGTATGCGGGAAAGGGTTAAAAGTAAGTATTAGTTAACATTACTTGTTCGATATCATAGGTTATTGCATCAGTATGGACAAATATTGTGTTGGACGAGTTCCTTCGGCTGAGTTGCCCGATCTTGCAAGGACAGAACTCCGCCATAGGAACGAGTCCCAACACAATAGATTCCCATCATCATGCAATAACCTTTTTTATTGTATAATTTGATATTGACTACCTAAAATGTGTCGTGTTAAGTGTGTTTAAAACACTCCGACCATTTGAAAAGAAAAGTGCTCGCTCATACTGTCGATAAGGCGTATAATGGAGTTATTGCATACACTGGGATGACATCGGCGCCAGAATCCTCATAAAAATGCTTACGTCTATTTGAAAACATCGGAATGTTTAAAGGTGCTTAAGAATGCTTACGTCTAGTTGAAAACATCGGAATGTTTAAAGGTGTTTAAGAATGCTTACGTCTATTTGAAAACATCGGAATGTTTAAAGGTGCTTAAGAATGCTTACGTCTATTTGAAAACATCGGAATGTTTAAAGGTGCTTAAGAATGTCAAATATGAACAAAGACCAACAGGCAAGTCAACTGACACATTACAAAATGTGAAATAATTCAAATTTCACACAAGAACATGATATTATACCGATAACAATGCCACAATGTTTTCCACTTTTAGTCATAGGTAATCCATTCAATTATAGAGAGTTTCTATTTTTTGATAAAATATGTTCAAAATCGTCTGCTACAGAATTGTCGTATGTGGGAAAGGGTTAATACAGTGTGCATATAGATTGATTGATTGATTGGGGTTTTACGCCGTTTTTAACAGTTTCTCAGTCATATCGCGGCGGCCAGTTCACCTACTCATGCGTTTCCTGGTTTTCTCACACCAGTCCTCCACACACCAATCTTCCCAAGCAACTGGCTGCTTTTCCACATAGACTTAGCCCATTGGTGGAAGACGAATGACGCATGTCGCATTGACTTTTGTCAAACGTCGGAAAGAAAGTTGGCCGAGCCGGGATTCGAACTCACAACCCCTGGATTGACAGCCCGCGTCGTTACCGACTGAGCTACCGGGACTCGGCAGCATGCATATAGACAGGTTTATCAAAATCCACACTTGCTTCAAATTATTATATTTTGTTTTTTTACTGCATCTAGATTTATTGTTGCCCTATATTTATAAAGACTTGGTCCCGTTTTCACATCGCAAGCATGACTTAACGTTATACAAATATTTAAAACGTGTTTATAACCAGATTAAATTCAAATTGAAACGCAATAAATTACCCATAACAATGAACCACCCAGTATAAAGGATACATTTTACAACTTTCCATGTTGATTTAACCCTTTTCTTGATATAGACGACATTTTGTTACAAACCACATTTTTTTTTAGAAGCATTCAACGTGAGAAATTTAGACATTTCTCAAAACGTGCAACTTCTCCCTTCTCTGACAATATTTTCAATTCTTTGTCCAAATTAAAATTCCAATAATATTTTTCAGATTTTATAATTTCGTCATCAGGCGTTTTATGAAGGTTTTAAAACATATCACATAAGTATCTTATTCGATTTCTTATTCGATGAAAATAGGAGTCTTTCGACGTCTTTTGCAAACAAAGTAGGTTTTTATCTACACCAAACCACATTTTCTTACATCCCGATGGTCTATTCCGCGTGCTGCCCATGGTATAACACGTATGTCCATTCAAGACGAAGACCTCTAAATTTAGTTCCAAAACATAAGAAAATGGACTCTTCAGAAACAAATTGTAAGCCAATGTCAGACTGCTATTTATTCTTGTAAGCGATGTCTCTTTGACTTGGAGAGACATCTTGATTAAAGGTCTATGGAGATCTTATCTTTTCCCTCATACGACAATTATGCAGCAGACGACTTTGAACATATTTTGTCAAAACATGGAAAATCTCTTTAATTGAATGGATGACCTATGACTAAAAGTGGAAAACATTGTGTCAAAAGGAGAAAGTGCATGTTTTCAAAAAGCCGTCTGCTGCAGAGGCGTCAGAAAGCGTCTATATGAGGGAATGGGTTAAATAAATTCAGCAGGCCCGATTATACTTACGATAAACTTGTACAGAATACTGTTTCTCCGCTGTACCAAGGGCGTTGTGAACATAACATGTGTAAAGCCGGGAATCAGCAGCCTGTGCGTTATTTATCGTCAATTTATCTGGGTTTACAGCAGATCGCAAGGTGTCGAGAATTGCAGTCGGCGCCCATTTCCACTCAGCCTTCGGAGTTGGGTAACCAGCCGGCTGACAAGGAAGTGATAAATCAGTGCCTTCTGGTACCCGGATTTGTTCGAGCTGTGTCGTAAATTCTGGGGCGCCTTAATAAAACATAATTTTGAAAACTAAAAAAGATGTCTACTTTTCTTTCAGTTTAACCATTACTCAATGACAACATTTTAGAAACTTCTTTAGAAAATTATACAAGTTATCCAAACACATGAATTGAGAACAGTACTTGCTTAATTGAGGATTAACGCTGTTTTCAACATTATGTTAGTTATATCACGCCGACAATACACTTGTTCATGATCCCTAAACTAACCAGTACTAGACTATGAAAAGTGCCTTGCCCAAGAGCACTGCGCACTTTAAGAAGAGAAGACATTGCTCGATTTGGGACAATCATGCATATTCCAACACTGTTTCCGAAAGTCGTCTGCTGCACGTGATATGGTCTGCTGGTGATGCCTGAATATGCGTCTAAATATTTCGAAAAGTTATATTAAGAAACGCAATCAACTATACTTCAACATGATAATTCATACTTAGTCTAACACAGCAGTTATCCGTCGTTTGAGTGACTGAGATAAAGGGTGTGGGTGGGACCGCAGGGACGGTACCAGATCCACCACTGTCCCCTTTCTCCCCTTTGGGTCCAGGGGGACCTGCAAGAACAAAACAAGAACATATGTCAAACCCGATGGATGTTTACAGGGTTCTAAAATCACAGGCGTCTTAGTTATATTTATAAATTATTGTTTAATCCTTTACGCCGCTTTCAACAATTGTTCAGTTATATCGCTGCGTGTCTTAGCTTGGTCCATTATCCTGACACCAGTCAGTCGTAACCCGTGGGGGACGTTCTAAACCTCTACACCCCGATGCGGTTTGTATTCATGAAAGATCGTTTCTGATAATAACATGACGTCATGTTTGGAACATAGCACGATTCATGTACCAAAATAAAACAATACCATATAAAGAGGTTATGTATAGTAACTCGGTCTCCAAACCAAAAAAAGTCAAATGAAAGCTTAGACACCTGTGGTATTACATAACAATTCAATCCAATCCTTAATTGGCGAATATCGACAGTAAATTAACTATGGCCATTTACAAAAGGGAAGTCTTTGACTTAGATAACAGTTAATTAATATATCAGGTAACACATTTAAGGTAAATGTACACAATAACAAAAGGTCACAGTATCGTTAAACAATTTAGATCATTTTACAAGCTTAAACTGTTAGCATCTCTTTTAACATTCTGAGAACGTAGAACTGCAATGGGAGACATAAGTGATAATTATATTATCTCCCTTGTCAGATTATGACCAAGGAAGACCAAATAGTAGTGTGGTCCTTTTAGTTGAAATCCTTTGTCTGTATCGCTATTTGGCAATGAGACATTGGGATTACTCTGTACAAATTAATCATAAATGTGTTAATTAAAGTGATGATTCAAAAGAGAAAATTTACATAGCAGTGTTTAAAG
>JAUELF010249179.1:0-12001 GCA_031471495.1 Clinocardium nuttallii | reverse complement strand
ACACCCGGTGATGTAGACACCTGGTGATGTAGACACCCGGTGATGTAGACACCTGGTGATGTAGACACCCGGTGATGAAGACGCCTTCTGACGCCATGCAGTCATGACGACTTTTGCTACAATGGTCTTAATTTGTTTTAGTAATTATGCTACAGATTTGTCGGATTTGGGCAAATGTTAATATGGGTATATTTGCACACATGTGCATTGCCCATATTAGTCTATACACAGACATTCATATATATGGCATTTATAACATTAAAACTCAGGTATGGGCACTCTTTCCTACACGTGTACGACAAATCTGAACCAGGCGGCTAAGGACATTTATTTCCAAAATATAGAACAAATCTGTTAACGAAAGTATCATACGTTAATACAGTTGAAAACGTTGTGACAAAAGGAGGCATTGCTCAGCGTCTGTGTGATCGTTAGGATGATGAGGGTACTTATACTCACGAACATTATATAATTCTATAACACATTAGGGGTGTTACAAGGACTTTCTCTGTTTGATCGTAAAGAACGACTTCATCTTCTATCGTGATTGTTTGATATTAACCTCGCGAGAACACCAACAATGTGGTCTCTGCGTAAAGTGTCGACCCTGATCAGCCTAAGCATGCCGCATAGGCTTACCCGGATAGATTCGTTTCACCTCCTATTGATTTTTTCTGTTTCAGAAATCATTTTTCTATACCTCTATCCCGCGGAGACGGAATGTGTCGGCCCGGATCAGTATGCGCGGCATTAAACTAACTTGCATTGTCGAGTACTAAATCAATCTTTAGACATCAGAAAAAAGTCACACACTTTTTAATTGACTGCTTATACAAAATCATTGGAGAAAAGGACGAAAATAATGACGTAAAAAGAAACTAAGGTAGATCACGAAGTTGGGAGGCTCTACGTTACTTTTTTAGTCGCCTGCAATGTATCCTTTACACGCAATGCTTTCAACCATCGTCCGATATCGAGATGTCAAGTGATTTTTGCATTAGGGGAAATGCTGTTTTAAAAAGAATTCTGCAATTTCAAATAAAGTGTCTTTGTTAAAAGTTAGTTTGTGTGTATTTGCGAACAGTGTTGAATTCGAAATAGTCGAATAGCAATGAATAAAGAAAATCGGAAATTGTTCATCGTTATTGATGATTAGTCATATAACATCAATGACCTTTAACTACAGATAGCTTAGATGATGGGCACTAACTTGGTATTAGTAGACTCTGAATTATTGACCTCTGACCGTCATATTCATGGCAATCAAGTATATGCTACATGTATTTTTCGTCAAACAGGCGACTTTGAACAAATATTGACAAAAACCTGAAAAATCTCCGTAAAAGTTAGTGTAATTGTTAAATAAAGTTGAAACATTGTGGCCAAAGGTGAAATTGCTCATCATTATCCCACATTGCGCGTTTTCAAAATGCGAATCAAATATTTAAATGAAAAAAGTGATAATACGAAATAAACATATTTTTTTGCAAAGACCAGTCTCATACGAATAGTGTGTTGTTGTTGTACGTTTTTTTTATTTACATCCTCCAATCAATATGAGATTAACATGAATTATTTCAACACAAAATAAATAGAACGTTACAAACACCATGCACATCAAATATATGAATATATTCATGTCTCAAATTCTAGGTTAAAACTTGCTCTTTTCCGTGTTTTGGTAGTTTTAATATGTAATGCCCATTTCGAACACTATCAACAATACGAAAGGAAATGTATTCCAACAGGTTGACATATATCAAATGTCATCGGCCAAATTGCAGTGAGGATATATGTATCTACGTGTGTATGGACATGAATGATTGTTTCTATCATCTGATGAACATTTCATTAACCCAATAGCTTTAACTTTAATATAACTTACGTGAAAAAATCAGATAGATGATTAAATGGAGAAAGAAACACAAATGTTTAGTTCTTTAGTTCCTCCATTAATTGAAGATTTTACAAAAAAGCACATACATGAAATTCACAAATAAGTTGTGTTATGCGAATAATAGTATCATTCATACATCCACATACACCCACATACATCCAAATACACACACATACACGCACATACAATCACATGTTCACACTATCAACCTCACACTATCAATCTCACACATGTAAAATAACTGTCATAAATGTATTATTTACATATAATACGTTCCATGTATATGAACTGTCATAAATGTATTATTTACATATAATCCGTTCCATGTATATGAACTGTCATAAATGTAGTATTTACATATAATCCGTTCCATGTATATGAACTGTCATAAATGTAGTATTTACATATAATACGTTCCATGGCTAATCCAACTACCAAAATAGTAATTGCAGCGGTTTAAAAGAGATAAATACTCACAATAGCCGCAGCATACTTAATCCTTTCCCTCATATAGACGCTTTCTGACGCATCTGCAGCAGACTGCTTTTTGAAAACATAGTGACAAAAGAAGAAATTGCACAAAACGTGCAATTTCTCCTTTTGCCACAATGTTTTCCACTTTTAGTCATAGGTTATCCATTCAATTATGGAGATTTGCTATGTTTTGATAAAATACGTTAAAAGACGTCTGCTGCAGAATTGTTGTATGAGGGAAAAGGTTTAATGTTTATCTTACACAGCCATTGATCGTATAAGCCGTCCCGCGAGAAAACCAACATTATGGTCTCTGCGTAGTTTTTCGACCCAGATCAGCCTAAGCATGCCGTGCAGGCTTATCCGGACGGACTCTGTTCGCCTCCTGTGGATTTTCTGTTTCAGGACTCATTACTCTATATCTCTATCCCCCTGAGACGGAATGTGTCGGCCCGGATTAGTCTGCGTGGCATGCGCATGCTCATCTGGGTCGATTCATTACGCAGAGGTCATAATGTTGGTTTTTCAGACATTTGAGGCTATTGACTTCAACGATGCTTCTACGACTAGCTGATATGGGGGAGGGGACAGAAAACGGCATGATCTGTATGCGCGGAAGCCTGAGTAAATCTGGTTTCTTTCCTGGCCGCCAAACCTCATAGGACGGGTTTCTTGTAACGTGGCCCATTTGTAATTTCTTGCATTAATGTCAACCTTTTCTCACAGTTTAACACATTAAGAAGCATTCAAAACAAAACGCCTTTTGAAAAATTGGTCATAAAACGATAATTTGCTCATTTTGAGCATGTATTCCTTCTGTCACCATGTTTTCAACTCTATTCAATAATTATAGTTTCTTATTGGTCGATATTTTCAACACTTTTGCTTCGGGTGTTTTTAAGCCGATTGCAGACTGTTTATGTAGGAAAAGTTTAAAATACATCTACTAAATTTCCGAAAATCTCTAGAAATGATGGTATAACTACTGAAAAAAAGGCTGAACACATTGTTTTCAAAAGTCGCTTGCTGCATATGCGTAAACATGTGTGCTATATATGTGGGTTAATGGGAAACACATGTACTCGTCTGATACAGCTCGGTGATCATGTTTTGTTTTTCCTTTTGACTATTGCAATTCCAACTTGATATTTATTATACAGTTTCTGTTGAGTAATTAATAAGTGTTTAATTAAATTTTAACTGATGTTTAACTCGGATTCGATCAATGTGCTGTGACGAATCTTTGGCAGTGTATACCGACGTGTTTGGATAATCTTATCGTATATTCATGATTCAATACATATTCATGAGTTAATGCACATTCGTGATTCAATGCACATTCGTGATTCAATGCACATCGTGATTAAATGTACATTCTATGCACATTCGTGATTCAATGCACGAAAACAAAGTGAGTCATTTTTAAGATTTCATGTTTTTATAAATTTTATTTTCTATGATTACATATAAGGGAGCATTACTGGCCTATTACATGTAATTTATCTAGGCCTACGGAACTTGATAGGACTTTTAGAATAACAAATTTCTTTACTCAGCTTTCTTTAACACAACTGCAACAGTTGTAGTATACAGTGGTGCAGTGGTATAACGTCGACCTCTCTAACCTAAGGTCCAGGGTTCGAATCTCCTGATGTGCAGATTGTTGGGGGGGGGGGGGGGGGTGGATTTCCGCATGAGCGTCGGAGGGTACTAGTCAGTGTGTGCATGAAGCACAGATATCGAGCGTAGTGTATATATTCGGGTCTCTCCTAAGAATAAACAAATACCCTGCCCGGGAGAAAATGAATATTTAGACATGGAAAATAGTTAAACAGTTCTCATTTGGCTTGCTAATACAAATTCATGCCAGAAAAATAAAGAGTTCAGGAACTTTGTCTGATCTCGGAGTTATCATGCTCTACGATATATGCAATCTATATACACTTACAATATTTCGGCCATAGATCTTTCTAAAATACAATATAAATTTAAATAAGTTAAAACTTCCAGTTGAGACTATATTTAAATACGTTTAAACTTCTAATTGAGAATATATTTAAATAAGTTTAAACTACCAGTAGGGAATATATAAATAAGTTTCACTTACCAGTTAAATTACATTTATTTAAATAAGTTTAAACTACCAGTTGAGAATAGGTTAAAGGGTCAATGTCTCACAATTGTGAATGTCTTCATTCTCCATGGCAACTTCTATAGAAATCTCATAATTCATGAAATGCATGTGTACATATCTAATCTTCTTATAACTTTTTTCGAGATCTAGTTTCTACTGCTGAAAAAAAATGTGTTCAAAAATATTTCATACTTTTATATGTTCTTCTTGTCTATATGTATGTTTTAGATACTGCTAAGATATATCTATTGGTACATGCTAAATGCTATTAGAGATATATTTTATGATTTGGTAGACCTATATTGTTTTTATGACTATGTTTTTAGTTGTTTGATTTGATTAAGGACGTAAACTGTTGATACTGATTGGGAAGAATGAGATTTTGCATGCATAACCTTTTCCTAGATTCAGATACATATAGATGCAATTTCAGCACATGGTTTTTGAAATCAGTGTGGCACAAGACAATCTTTGTTCATACTGAGCAATGATCAATTCCACCATGTTTTCATGTCTCTATTCAGTTATCATACCTTCATTGCCATTTATATCCCAATATGCATGCATAGTTGTTTCTAAATTGTCGTCTGCTGATTTGTTTATGTCGGAAAAGGTTATAATTGAAAAAAACATGATACTGATGTATAACTTTTCATGTGACTACTTTTGTCCTGGTATGCATGTATTGATTATAATGTAAGTGAGCTGTCCCGCGAGAAAACCAACATGGTAAAGCATCGATCCGGATTTGTCGAAGCATGCCGCGTAGGCTAACCCGGAAAGACAATTTTCGCCTCCAGTGGAATTTCTGTTTCAGGAATCCTCTATTCCCCTGAAACGGGATGTGTCGGCCCGGATCAGTCTGCACTGACTGCACAGGCTTATCTGGGTCGATACATAACCGTTAACGTATATGCAATAATGTTGGTTTTCTGGCGGGACGGCTCAAATTCCATATTGGCAGTTTGTTTTTGAATTGTTAGGATATTGTGTAAATATAGTATGTTCTAGTCAAGCTAGAAACAGGTCTGATATTTATATATATTAAAATAAAAAACCCCAGATTAATTGAATATGTTATTACTGTTATCTATCATACCCTGATCCTGCCCGTAACAATTCATTCTACTCTGTTAAAAGGCAAAGCAGACGTCAATCAGACGGTAGCTAGCTACGCGGGATATCCATCAAGGGGTCCGTGAGTTCGAGCCCAAGCTTGGCCAAAATTCATTTCGACGTTTTACAAAGTGCAATGCGATAAGCGTAATTAAAAGTCTTCCACCAATTGGCTGACAGTATATGTGGTGAAACAGCAAGTCACTTGAAAAGACTTATGTGGGAAAGCCAGCTAACAATGGGTAGGTGAACTGGCCACCGTTGAAAACGATATTTATCAATCAATCAATCAATATGTATTAGACAAACCCTTTCTCGGACAAATACTTCCAACGACAACAAACACGAAAACAGAATATATTTTAATGTTAATGGTAATCAATGTTTCTTATTTATGCCTCGGTCACATATCAGTACGATTTTATAAAATCATACGATTCCAACAACGTTTAAACTCCGTACAATCGTAGCTTCTGGTCACTTGCCAATGGGCGCGTGCGATTCTTTGGTTGATGCAATCGTAGAATATCCGTACGGACATTGCAGAAAAGTCATGCGGACTTCGCAAGGAGTTCGGGCGTACTTCGTACGATGCACATGTGTTTCGTACAGCGCTCGCCTGGTGTCCGACGTACGACAATAATAAACCAGTTGGAAGAACCGTGACAACCATGGCTTAACCAACACGTACGCCTCCACCAACGTTGTCTAGTATGCAACTGCTCTTCTAGCAACATTACTATGAGTATCAGACCATGCATATATCGAGCTTGTGACAAAGCGAGCCGCTGTTGTGCAAATACCGTCCCATACCACGCCACGACAGTAGGTTGTGGAACTCAAAAAGATGTTCATGATTTAATACCACCTTGAATTGTCAAGGATGTCCTACGTAGCCTGGACGGCGAACGTAAGGGGCTGTTGGGAATGTGCGGACATCGCAAGTTCCCCGTCCGGTGTACGTAGAATCGTATGGACATCGTACATTGACTGTGCGGGCCACGCAGTATTTCAAATCCGTGGGATACCCGAACGAGCTATTCCGGGGGGTCTTGTGATGCCCTTACGGGGCACTTGCGAGCTGCTCCCGGCCACGAACATGTCTACGAGCTCGGCGAGAATTCGGGAGCCCAGTGAAATATGTTCACGGAGTTCATGACTCCTCTTCGAACTCAAAGTATCCGTACGAGCTCACAAGAGTCAACTTTGTCCGTACTGACTCCGTGCGATTTGCAAACGTTTGGCTTCTCGTACGGAGCTCGTAGCTTGGATGTGACCAGGGCATAATTTAAATGTTGCTTTTTTTCATAACAGATGGAAGTATGTTTGTCCAAAAGTCTACAGCTCTCGCTCTCATGCCAGTTTTTGCGGATTTCTTGGACATTGATGGTGATATTCTCAAATAATTCATCTCCGATGCGAACTCTGGCCATGGCGTTATAGTGTACTGTGTGACATCATTGGGAATGTTCGGATTTCTGAAACAAATAAGTAACCATCATCTAACGGTAAACAAATGTTCCTATTTGATAACATGTATAGAAAAAGAAAAATGTGGCTAGATTTACTGTGGCTGCTTGCTTTCTGCCAGCATATAATTCAGGATACCAAAACGACAAACTGGTGGTTCAACCACGACAACAATGGAATGTATCTGGCCTGTTGACGTACAAGTTGTATATTTCAAAGCAACAACAACAAATCCAGGAAAACCCTGAGCAAATATGTACGTTATGGCATTGTGAATCAAATATATACATTTTATATTGGACGAATCCATCTGCTAGCGTGAGGAAAAAGACAAGCAAGTAGATATACAACCTGACCGCCGTACAATGAGAGACATGTGCTAGCGTGAGGAAAAAGACACGAAGCAAGTAGATAGACGACCTGACCGCCGTACAATTAATGGAATATAGATGAGGACGGCGTTGAACCCCTTTCAATAAAAGACACACAAGAGCATCAGTCTTTCTTTACAAACATGCCATGAAACTTTTCAAGTGATGATACAAATATTTCAAACCATTCTGATTAGTGTTTTTCTTTTCCATCAAACTTGTCAAAAGTCGTTGATGTAGATATATCACACATCTTCATTAGTGTCGTCAATTGTTATTAGTTTGAAGGGAAATGTTTAAAGCGCATTCACCTCAATATCTTTCCTGATAAAGACGGCATTTAACAACAATTTTGGACAAAAGGAGAAATCGTAATAATACCTTAAATGTTACATATGTTATAAATCTTTTCCTCAAAATAACAGTTCAAAGCAGGCGACTAAATAAAAATGTATCATTATATGTCAACAGAACTTGTAGATAAAGTAGATAAATGGCGTTGATGACGACAGTGTTAATAGTAGTTCGTTCACCGTACGGTAGTTTTTATTGGCATTGTATTCAAAATTTACAAGAAAAATGAAATTTCGCTGAAAAGCTCGTGGGTCTCATATTAGTTTTGACCTGTAAACGATTTTAACTCTTTCCCACATATATACGCTTTCTGACGCCCATGCAGCAGGCGACATTTGAAAACATCGTGGCAAAAGGGGAAATTTCTCAAGACGAGCAATTTCACCTTTTGCCACAATGTTTTAAACTTGTTGATGAATTCAAAGTCGTCTGCTGCTAATGTGTTGTATGTGGGAAAGGGTTAATGAATTATCTTACCCTGTCTTAGCAAAGTTGGACCAAGCTGTCATAGTAGTCAGGTATGTGTTGTACTGATTGACAAGTGAAGCATTCTGGGAGACTCTCTGTATGTTCATCCCGAACACGTAATCTATTTCGTCTGCGTGTTTGCACACTTCCGGTCCGCTTACGATCGGTGGAAGCGGAAACTGGGATGAAAGAGGTTGCACAGCAAATTCGTAAGTGTATGTAGAAGTCCCGGCACTATTGTTTATCGTATGCCCCATCGCTGTCTGTACGGTGGAAACGCCCACATAATAATCTGTAGCAATGTCGATCAATTTGACGACTCTTTTACGATCATCTTCCGGATCGGTCCAGTCTGTGTATTCATGTACTGCGAGATTTCTTTCAACCTCGGTAACGTTCACCTTATACACGTCGTAAACGTAATGGCGTAGAATGGCGCGTTCGTAGACATCTCTCGGCATATTAAAGTTAAATGGGTTTGTTGTATTGGTAACGAACATCCAGGCGAATAAGTCCAGCATACCATCCGCACTGTTGAGGCCAATGATCAGATTAACACTGTGGAACATAGCTAAAGCTGCCGTAGCATTGGTATCACCATTAAGAAGTTTATCAGGCATGTCCAGGAGGAATTCGTGATCTAATATCGGACATGCGGCGCCTTCTGTCATGGTGTTCATGGTACTGTTCAGCACCCCTACAGGCAGCATTCGCAGGCAGCTGACATCTTCTGCTACTGTTTGTCCCTTGCATCCCGCAGCGCTAGCAAATTTATTTGAAAATCCAACGTTGAAATCTGTCATACCAAATGCCCATGGTTTTGTAATTGTTCCACTTTCTGCTATTGCGTGTTGAAAAAGTCCTTTATTACCCGGATAGAATGTTTGATAGATAACGGATGATGCTCCCGCCGATTCACCGAACACCGTTATCTGACTTGGATCACCACCAAACGCGCCGATGTTGTTACTGGTCCATTTTATAGCCAAGTGTTGGTCCCACAAACCATAATTTCCGGGCGAATTTGAATCCCCAGTGGTATAAAATCCGAAATAAGCCAGTCGGTAGTTAATTGTTACCACAATCACGTCGCCGTAACCACTCAATATGGACGCATCAAACCGGTTGCTGTCTCCGCCTACAAACCCCCCACCGTGTATCCATAACATGACCGGCTTTAATTGCTTGTCTGATGTCGTTACCGGTACAACAATGTTTAGTCTAAGACAATCTTCCGAACGCGTATAACTGGAACTGAACGGGCTCTCCAACTGATAACATACGGGACCTTCTTTTGTCCCATCAAACGGAGACGTGAAATTTGATTTCGGAACCGGCTTACGAAAACGCAAGTTTCCAGTCGGCGACTCGGCGTAAGGTATTCCGCGGAATTTCTGTATCTTGTAGCCAAAGGTGCTGTTTAGTAGAACTTGCTCTTCTATTCCAATAATCTGCCCGACTTGAGTTGTGACTTGTACACGGACCAGGTCGTCGTCCTTAAGTATAAATCCGTGTATCTCATACGTACACAACATCAGCGAAGCCAACGTTACAATCAAAATAGTTTTCATTTTAAACTGTTGGATAACGTGTGATGGACCTCGCACTAGGTTAGCACCTTTTATAGTTCTAGACATTAGCATTCCTTTTCCTTCATTAGTGTATTGTATATGTGCTTCCTTTTTGATAACGCTAACAAATATTATTGGCAAAAGTAGACAAACGGGCAGTTCGAGCAGGTTCTCCCTTTCCCACAATGTCCTTTTTTCTGCTGTACCATTAAGTAACAGTATTCAGTTTGTTAATCTAGATGTTACTTGGGACATACATTTCAATTTGGGAATGTGCGGCAATGATACAACTGTGCAGAAAAAGGATCATAGCGCTATGGTTCACATTCAAGCGTTTCTAAGCATTGGCTCTATTCATATGAGCCATTTCATACGAAAATAAACATGCATATATATCGTACCAGATCACCATGCATGTCCCTGTAGTCTTATCAGGAACTTCACTGTTCGCCGTGCTGTCGTGAAAGCAATACGGCAGACCGTGGAGAACGGTTATAATTCCAAATTCGACAATACGTGTTTTATTGTATTTGCTTTACATTTCGAAAGCCTCTGAAGGTCCATTTTCGGGTGGTGTGGTTCCTCTACTGTTAATAGCAATCATCTGTTAACCTTTTCAACCTTAGTTATTTCACTGACTCTTTAAACTAATACACGGGACTTAAGGTAAATTAAATAAAGTTTGGTTATCTGACCGTTGTCAGCATTCCTTGACACATTCGGTGACTTTGTTTCTTTGCATGGTGTTTACGCTATTTCCAACATGTCTTTTCAGTAGTATCCCGACGTTTTCTGGGTAAGTTACCAGTACCCGTTGTTTATCCTGGCAGTTATTTAGCGAGTCAGTCGTAAAGCTAACCTAAGCACCATAGCGACGAGGAGTGAAAGCCATCTTTCATTTTAAAAAGTCATTCGGTTACACTCGATTGTGAGTAGTCATATTGCATGAATGATGATGAGCGGGGTTTTACCATTTCCTACAAATCTGCAGCAGACCACTTTAAAAGCATGTAGGTAAAATCAATCGACATTAATGTAACAATAAATTAAAGTATAATTATTAAATAAAGTTAAAAACATTGTGACAAAGGAGAAACTGTTTATTACGAGCAATTGACATCACAATGTGTCAATCAGTGGGACAGTTCTATGCTATAACGGTGTCCGCTAAAGCTGATATAGCCAAATATCCCCTATAAAACCTTTGTTTGTCACTAAATGAGTTTATAACTTCATCAGTATGCATTAAATATATGTCATTCAGTTGAAATTCATTTTTAATATGTATAGGATGCACTGGGAATGATTGATTTGATCATGTATGTTTCGCTGCGACGACGTTGCGTGAACGAGACAAATGTGTTGCTTTTCTGGCGACGGCGGCGGCGTCAAACATTTGCGTCGTGCTCAACGTTAAAGTTTGGGTTTTTTCCTTCTTTTTCTCAATAAGTCAGGGCTTTCCAACCAATCTCATGTGCATCTTCTTCGCATTGTATGCTGGAGATGCTAAGTGTGACCTTAGTGTTGGGGTAACAACGTGAATTAAACATCTTCATATATTGTTAGAATGATTTCAAATTACAGAGAGAGACAGCGATCGATGAAGAGCAAAAGAGAAAAAGAAGAGATAGAAATATAGAGAGAGAGTGTGTGAGGGAGAGAGGGAGATATATAAAGAGAGAGCTAGAGAAGGAGAGAGTGAGATAAAGAGAAAGAAAAAAAAAGATAAGAGCGAGAGAGAAGAGAACGAGGAGCGAGAGAGAGAAGAGACAGAGAGAGAAGAGAGAGATAGACATACATAGTACCGACATACAGGGAGGGAACGAGAGAGAGAACACGAAAGAGAGGGAAAATGAAGAGAAAGAGATAGAGAGACAGAGAGGGAGTACAATTGAAGATATAGCAAGATAGAGAGAAGAGAGAAAGAGAGAGAAAGAGAGAGAAAGAGAGAGAGAGAAAGAGAGACAGCAAGAGAAAGAGAGAGAGAGAGAGAGTATATCGTGCACGCTAATCGGAGGAGAGGGATAAAAAGAAGATATAACAAAGAGGGAAAAAGAGAAATGGAGAATAAAGAAGAGAGAGAGAGAGAGAGAGAGAGAGAGAGAGAGAGAGAGAGAGAGAGAGAGAGAGAGAGAGAGAGAGAGAG
>JAUELF010249169.1:0-10550 GCA_031471495.1 Clinocardium nuttallii | reverse complement strand
AAAACCAACATTATGACATCTGCGTAATATATCGACCAGATCAGCCTGCGCTGTCCGCGCAGACTGATCCGGGCCGACACATTCCGTCTCAGGGTGATAGAGGTAAAGAGTAATGATTCCTGAAACAGAAAATCCACAGGAGGTGAAACGTGTCTGTCCGGGTTAGCCTGCGTGGCATGCTTAGGCGGATCAGGATAGACACTTTACGCAGACTCCGCAATGTTGGTTTTCTCAGGAGACGGCTAATTTCTTATTCTTGTTTGCATTATTTGATGACATCTGAAAGCAATATCTACCAGACAATGAATCAAACTGGCAATGCATACGTTTAATTTATTTGTTGTCGGTCACGATTGAGTAATAGAGTTGTTATATTATGCAATAAATAACGGAAACAATACAATATCTGGCAAAATCCTAGTTGTTATATAAATTTCCTTTATACATAACACCTATTAATTATTGTGTACGCCTAGTTCGGCTTAGACAATTCTGTATAATCAAACAGCAATGAAACAATAAATTGATATGGTACATGCATTGTAATCTCTGAATATACGACAGTATATTATCTCGACCGTTAAATGGAGATTCCAAAGCATTTATTGCACAAAACCTTAGTGTATTCGATCACAAAATTATTATGAAACATAATTGCCATCTATTATTGAGTGATACTCTGCCAAAACCGACATTATCCTAATGTGTACACGTGTTGAAAACATACCTTGGGATCAGACTGGATACATGTACTGAATAACAGCATTTTGTGACTATCTATCGAACAGTATAGATTCAGATCAGAATGCGCGGGTGCATAAGGTTTCCGCAAGGGATGCTCAAATAAACTTTGAGCCATCCCGCGATAAAACCAACATTATGGCCTCTGCGAAATGTATCGACCCAGATCAATCTGTGCCGACTGATCCGGGCCGACACATCCTTCTCAGGGGGATAACGGTATAGAGTAATGATTCCTAAGACGGAAAATCCGCAGGAGGCGAAAAGTGTCAGTCCTTGTTAGCCTTCGCGGCATGCTTAGGCTGATCCTGGTGGATACTTTACGCAGAGTCTACACTGTTGGTTTTCTCGCGGGACGGCTTATTTCAGGATTCGTCATTGAACGATCGCTCCACTTATTGTATCATACCGCATATTTGTGTTTAATATTACATTCATACATTTTTCGTCGATAGATGTATAACGTGAGTATTGACCTAGATGTTTTATTCAAATGATCTAGATTGTAGACCAATCAAAAGTTGTATTTAATGAATTATAGCGAAGAAATAAAGGAAATTAAACGTTTTGATTGGTTCATAGTTATGTTGGCGATCATACCAGAGGCACTAATAAGGTGAAATTTAAAATGAAATGTTCTGCATACAAACCTTTAATTGTTTTCCTTAAGAATGAATTTCAGTGGAAAAAAATCAGTGAAAACGTATGAAGTATAATCTTTAAGAGCAAACTTTAATTATTTTTGAAACATGATAAGATTTCAGTTATTTATCGTCAATTGAAACTTATAGATCCCTTGGGAGCCTATCGTAATATCCGGTCATGTAACGTATTCTCGGTATTGCTCTATTTCTTAGTGTGTTCTCATATTGATCGACGTTTATCTTTTTTAAAGATATTTCTTGTTTGTTCTAAAGATCAATCACAATTGTATTTAATATATTAATTGTGTTCACTGACTGCTAAAAAACGCTGACATTGCGTCGTATCCTCAATGCGTTCACTATCTGACGCGCAGCATTCCTTTTGTGAACAGGTGTAAAGGTGACCTTTTTTCTGATTTCAACACATTAATTTTCAGACAAACTAGCTCAGTTAAATAGATACGATTTTATCTAAATATTTATAGTAAGATGTAAAAGGCAACCTTTACAACAAAGCAAAATTGAGCAAATAAGATCGTGGAATAGATGTTGATTGAAAAGAGTGTCCCAATTGAGCGTATTACAACGATCACAATGAAAGAAACGACTGAGCGATTCTACAACGGATATGATGTGAGCGGAACGGAACGGAATGGAAGGTGAACGAACGGAATGGAATGTAAACGGAAACCTCGTCAATTTCATGATGTTCCTAACTGTACAACCTAATATAATGTATACGTTTGAAGTTTCATCTAAAAGGTTTCAACACCCTTTATTTATTCGTGACATCTGTTTCGTTACCGTTCTTTTAAGTCCAAACAGTCACATGTACATGCATTCAAAAATTGAGCCGATCTTAGGGATTTAGCTGCCGGAGAAGACATAGATCAGCTTGCGCATAGTATCATATATACATGTCAGATGCATATGAAGGCAAGTGATCGATAAAAATCGACTTGACACATTTTCAATTTAGTCAATTTAGCCATTATTTCCGAGACCTCTGAATACTGACTGTGGATGAAATCTCCAAACTGGATCTCGGAGGAATTTTACAACAGAAAGTCATGTATGAAATGTATAGAAAGAACAATAATCGCAGGAAAGGACATTGCAACTCTACCGACCTACCCATCCTAATGAATATTACCGTGCCAAAACAGTGAGATGACAGATAACCAAAGTAATAAATTATGTCCGAATATAATGAATATGAAACATTTTTATTCCTTGTCAAAGTTATAAATATGTTTTTTTCGATTGCTGTAAACGATTTTTTAGTTAAAGCACGTCAGCCAGGTCACCTAATATGTTTCCTGGCTCTCTCATAACTGTATTCAAAAACACCATATGGTCGGCCTCTGGTACCAAAGGTCCCGAGTTTGAGTCCCTTGATAAGCGGGTTCTGACTTTTGGATTTTTCCAAACAAACAGCGCGCGTAAATTGTGAAGTCTCCAGGAAGCAGACATGGAGTGTGATTAATATAAGCAGAAAGCTTGTTTTGATCGATATGAATGAAATAAGTTAAACAAAAACACATCATTATGTTCAGGTAAATGGCTACCGTCGGTCATATGCTATTTGTGAATTTTCACCAAAAATATATAATTGTTATATAAATTGAAATAAGTTTGAAATGGCGCAAAACAAGAATCATAATTGTTTCAATGTGTTCATACAGACTTCAACTACAGTGATACGACGTAAACATACTAGAAGATTGTGTATACGTTTTGAAATGAAAAACATTTCATTTATTCTTAATTGATAATATTACATGTATTTGATAAAGCTTGAGTTTTATCTTCTACATATACGCGCTCTAACAGGATCAGGAATATATTGTTTACTGCAAAAATAAGATTGCATTACAAAAACGATCATTTCGTGTTCCATATATCAAATCAATACCAATTTTACTGAAACAACGCAAAACACAATCAAATTATAACAAGGTTAACATGCAATGATTTAATCCCGTCATAAACCAACAGAAGTCACGTCAATAGTTTAATCTTTCCCACTTGTACACGCAGATGCCTCTGAATCAATCGACAGTTATATTAAGTGTAGCAATATCTCTTTTGCATAATTATCTCAAATATATTCTCAAAATGTATATTGTCACTTACAGATATTTTCCATTCTTTTGCAAAAGATATTTCCAAAGAAGTCTTATCTGTTGAATATGAGAAAGGGTTAACTATTTTAAAGATGGGTTGTACTCGTTCTTAAAAAAGTTTCATTTTGACAAACGGGTAAACAGAGAAATAGTTGACGTGCCTGTGCAATGAGACAAACAGATATCGGTGTTCACTGTTTGGCAATTTTCCGAAAGTTCGGTTTATCAATCATTAGGATTGTATCGTACATACTTTACTTGACTTTATTAAGCATATTTATTTCTGGAGCTATGAATTTCAAATTGTCTTACAGTTTAATGGTTATATATGCACTGATCCCAATTACCGAGTGGTGAAGGTAATCGCTTCTGGACCAGGCGGCCGAACGTTCGAACCATGATGGTGACAATGGGATACATTCCTATATTGCTGTATATAATATCCGCCACCACGTTAAATTATAAGAACCAAAATGACAGTCTGCATTATGGCGGGCAAAAGGATAAGACTCGGAAAGTTAAAACTGTTATCAGCACAAATAACTCTCATAAGTCAGAAATGGCTCTTTTCAATACACAATGACAAACGAACGCGTTCGGAGCTATAAACGGCGCCCAGGGAAATTGCGATTATCTTGATCTGCACTGTTCGTTTATTAATAAAAGACATCTTGAAGACCTTTTCGAGCTGATACGATCGACTAACCTGTTACACTTTTCATAATTATGATGCTTTTATAAACCCCTCTAATTAACGGGTCCACCAAGCAGATAATATATGGTCCAAATGGCCCATGGTTATAGTTATTCAATACACTAAATGCACCCATTTGTATTTTCTTGTTAATTTATTGCGGTAAATTGTCTTGGCTGTTGTGTCTTATCAATACTTGACACAAGTCATTGGAATTTGCATCATTTGCATTTTAACAATGTATACAAAAATAATAGTTGACGGTTGCCAGTAAACTGGTGAAATAAGGGCATGCTTGATTACATATACCAGCCATTTTGGTGTTACAAACAATACGTTGAAGACGGGTAAGCACACCCACAAGAATAATATGTTTTAGTTGTTGTAAAGTACTTGCAATAAACGATGTCGATAAATCAGTTTAACTATTTCGCTGCCAAAGACAATACAAAGGCTTTTGCAAACAATGCAGATCCGGGTAGGACAGCTCGTAATACTTTCTCACGTAAGCTGCATTGTACACTGTACACATCAAATTTTACTAAATGTCCTATTTGTCAAAAATGGAGTGGTAACATTTTCAAAATGGAAGAGTCGACTTTGTGAAATTCG
Source organism: Clinocardium nuttallii (assembly GCA_031471495.1). Classification (NCBI taxonomy): domain Eukaryota; kingdom Metazoa; phylum Mollusca; class Bivalvia; order Cardiida; family Cardiidae; genus Clinocardium; species Clinocardium nuttallii. The sequence continues at coordinate 5,733 of JAUELF010249169.1, read as the reverse complement.
GCAGTGAAAACGTGGATGCAAATGAAAGAAATCACTGTACCCTCGCTTTCTCTATCTGAAGTATTAAGCTGCATGTTCTGATCGATTGATACAATGACACAATACTGGCAGACGTTTGAACGTTTCTCTACTCATACAGCAATATGTTATCAGTGAACAGGATGTTCCTTCGGTCATACCAATTTGTTACCATCGATCTTTAAACTGGGAGTTATAAATAACAGGTATTTTTTATCAATGTTTTTTTTTTATATTTTCATGAATTTATGAGAAATTGTCTGCGTTAACGGTTCGCGCAAATGCGCAAATGCTTGTACTTTTATCCTCTTTTTGAAAACAGAGCAATGTTGCCACGACGGCTTAAGGCTTTTCCAAGTTGTACAGCGTGAATAGTATCAGCTCTAAGTATATTTATAATCTTATATCAAATTACATATTAACATTCGTTTACTTCAATATAATTTGATATGGATATAATGTCATGGTGGCCATATGTAGGTCGTCGTGTTGTTACTTAGCAGAAGAGTCAGTTTCGATACTCTTTTTTTTCTTCAGGGTATATATTTTTTTCCGCAGCTACATGTACGTTTGACCCCGTAAAAGGAGTGAGTGAGTCGAGGTTATCCAACACCACACCTTATGCGTTTGGTATATATTATATAATTATATATACTTCGATACTCAGTCGGGTCATACCAAGGTAGTAGTAATTACTTCTTTAATGATGATCTTTGTCAGGATAAATTTTTCGTTCGAACTAGGAAATCCTATAGAAAAGGCTATTATATTTTCGAATCAATCTTCGAATTCAATTTAATTCCGATTTGGGTCCGTAACACAAATGATTGAAGAAATATATCCATTTAAGACGAGTTATTTAAACTTTGAATTAATCTAATCGAAAACAATTTTTCAAAAGACTGAATAAGGCTGAGCAAGGTTAAATGAGACATAGTTATGAGACGAAAGTAACTTAGGTGTGTATTTACAACGAAGCTACTTTGATTTTTTCTGAATCTGAGCCATCACATCAATTGCATTTGTAATTCGTTTATATATTAGTTAAGATTAAAAGAAAATGCTGATGTCGGCAAATGGATATAAACATCTTTATTAATTAACTTTGTGGAACGGCACGTTGTACGTCCAAGTAATATACTGCATTCTGCTAGATAAGATCGCCCGGTAGATAACACTGATTTATAAAGAAAACATGAACACATTTTCTATCATTAAATTTTCCACTCACATTGAATTAACCTGATGAATTTCTGTAAAGGTTATATATGCCAAGTTGCTTTCTAGTATCCCGATTGATGTATTATATCATCGTCACTTGCAGACATTATTATGTGTTACTAAAGTGAATGTAAACATTATCAGGCGTGTTTATTTACATATTTACCCAATTCTCCTGGACAATATCGCCAGCTTCAACTCGTTTTCCTAGTATTTATCTTCTACGAAAATACTCAAGGAAAATAATGATTGACTGTTTTGGGGTTTACTCTCGCCCCGCTTTCAATAGTTGTTCAGTTATAATATAACGGCATATCCTAGGTAAGTTATACCAGTACTGCTAGTTCATTTTTCCTGACACCAGCGAGTCAGTAGTAATGTAAAATAAACAATCTTGAATAAATGTATATACATGTAATTGACTTTTTACCAATTAGTTATTTTGTCAAATTCTACGTAATAGTTAAGGACGAAATACGGCTTTCAGAGCTTTGTGGTTACAATTCCTTTTCAAATTAAAGTATTTGGAAGAGCCATATTCTGCATTCGTTAGCAATATGCACTTATTTATGCAGTCCAAAATCAATTACCGTCGATATGTATCTTCTGATGACAAGGGTGTTTACCCTAACAATATTATTGTCTAATGGTAAAATGTTGATGTTAACCTTCATATATTTCGGAAAAAAATAGTTGACAATTAAGTCAATAAGCAATTACGTCGTTGGTGCCTATGACTCAATGATTCGGGGATTTGCATGTATCAGATGTTGGGTTCCAAATTTTAAGGAAGTCCGGTTTAGCCTTCTCTTCAGTCCACCGTGATCATGACATTCACTGATCGATATCTAGAGCATACATGTAGGCACGATTTGATAATCGAGACAACAGCTATTGTGCAACAATATGACCGGAGTGGTAGTAGAATAGCAAATGTCTAACTGTTAATGTCGAGGAACATTTGGTTAAGCGTTAAGATGCGCAGCAACCATGTTTTAAATGTATACACTATGGCTTGAATAATGTTTGTTGATTGTCCCATAAGGAAAATGTCTGTCTAATAAGCTTGAAATCTAACTAATCAAATTAATAGGACTGGACAGTTTAAAGTTTTGCTAGTTGTCCCCCTATAAAGCTTAACGTATATTTTACAAATTTTCTGATGGTGCTTGTATTTCTTGGTGTTTTCTTTTGACCAATCAATTTAGATTGAAAAACAAATATCGAAACGATCACTATGGGAACCCTTTCATAAATTTTGACAAATGACTTTCATTACATGCTTAACAACAAAAAAATATCCAAATAGTGTTAACATTACTTAAATAATAAATGTAGAGTGTCATCCAATTAACATTTGAACAAAATAAACAAGGAATTGGACACTACGATTTAAAAAATAAATGTAAAGCTTTGGCAACCCACTGATACGGCGGCAAAAAATGTTCTACTATACGTGCAGTAATTAAAGCGTGCCACTAAAGCAACATTACAGAATGTTTAAGGGGTTAGGGAGGATATATCATTTGAAGCTTAAAATAATCGACGGACGGATGGAAATATGAAGGGCGGCCTACATATAGTGATCACAGTAGATAATTTTGAGCCTTCAACTAAGGTGTTCTCAAACATTGCTTTTCAAGTAAACACTATAAGTGTACCCGTTGTTATTCATTAAATCGTTTCCAACTTACACTTTCTGATATCTCTGAAGCAGACGACTTTTGATAACATTGTGACATATAGAGATTTAGCTCATAATGAGCAATTTCTCTTTACGACAATGTTTTCAGTTTTAATCAATGGAATAAATTGTAAATTACAATGATATAACATTTATTGCCTATATATGTATTTTTTAAAATGATCTGCTTCATATGTGTTTGATGTGGTGTGAAGGGTTAAACTTGTAAGGATCGACAATCGCGTGACTTGTTTAATATCTATCCTGTCCTCTTGGTTTGGCAAAACACTCGTCGCTTAGCAACTTGTCAGACGAGATGAGAATCAGGGTAGACCCGGATGATGTGTTTTCGATGGCCCGAATATACCAAACGCCCTTGCTGTTTGAAATACCGTTGTAACACATAAAACGCTTCTCAGGCGTGTTTATTTCTAAGAAGAATAGAAACATCTGGTCTTAGTATGCCCGACATTGATTGATTTAAAATATCCATGTGGTCTTTTTCTGTCCTTTGTCAGACAGGATCTCAGAGACTTTCTTTGCATTAATCTGTTTACTGATTCCACTCAGTGATGCCAATAATAAGAGACAACTAAGTAACACAGTTTAAATGAAGTCAAACTATTGATCACGAGAAAATTTGGTCTTAATTGCACCTAATCAGTGATCAGACAGTCTAGTTCAAATGATGATGATGGTTCATCTTTTGTTCATCTTTTGTTCATAACAGACGACTTTTGGCACATTTCCCAAGATAAAATTAGTAATGCTCCGAACAGGCGGATATGAAGTTGTACTTGTTGTTGAAAATAGTATCAATTTACAACTAACTATATATACGCACTCACAGACACACCCATTGGACGTTTCTTAAGTTTATAAATGTTATTAACTTACACTGTTAAATTGCCGGTCACACTGATATGAGTTTGGGCTATGAGATGCTGTTGGTTAAAACTCGCCATAACTATTTAGTTTTCGTTTAGGACCCGAACACATATATGCACGTGTCGAATATATGTCTCGTTCTGTCTCTTCATCGCAAGTACTCGGTAAAGAGCGGCAATTATTTCAAACGGTTGAACGCTATGGTGCGCGTTTTAATTAATACACATGTCGGAGTGTCGTCCAATTTCGTACACGTTTAGAAGACATGTTGTCAGTTATCTTCGCTTCTCGTCGCGTTAAACTTTACGAGTTTAGCTGCGAGTTTGAATGCCAAAGGTAAGATCCCTGCGCAACAAACTCCCGACATATAACGAGTTTGGCATGAATTATTTGTAACTTCTGTACGAGTTTGAACGATTCAAATTCTATTCGATATTTCTGAAAGGCATATACAAATTTATTACAGAAGAATTACATAAATATCCGTTTTTGTTTCTCTTCAAATTTATCTTCAAATTTAATTTATCTAGATCTTTTAATAACTTTTATATATATAAAATATAAGGTCCAACTTGTGTTTAAGAGCATCCTTGGGAAGTGAACAATTTGGTCTTTGTTCATAGGTGGTCTTTAAATAAAGGGTTATCGAGTCAGATAAATGAAAAAATGGACATATAAAGTGCTAGACAGGGAATTGCTATACAAGTCGGTTTATCAATATTTAGCTAGGGTTGAATGTATATATATATTTTATTTGCTCACTTTCGACGCTCGATTTACGAGTAATTTCAGGGCATTTTCTCATTTCTTTAAGAAGTGGTTGCAATTTATATGAAATAAATAAAACCTAGGCAGTATTAACAACTCTGAAAGACCATTGAATAAATGTAAATGAATAGCAAAATATGATTGTAATAAAAAGTGTTAAATTGAGGTTTACAGATGCATTTGATAAGTGAATCTCACATACAATCTGACACTATAACCGTCCAACTCAGGCTGTCTTTAACTACATCTTTTTCTCATAACTTTCATATGAATTGGCCGATTTAAAAACAAAATATACTGTCTATTAAATAAAAGCATATCGTTTTGGGGAATACAAATTGCATCAAAGCTGCCTAAAACGAAGCACAGCTATACCATAATAAAGTCGTCATAGTTTTGAAAATCAACCATTAGTAAATAACAATAACTATTGTTTACAGTCCGTCTGCATATCCAGCGAGGCATCAAGATAGATGACGTACTTTTCAAAAGCTTGTATCTTCTTACGTCAACAGGATGTGTATTGTGGGTTTGCACTTTACATTTTTACAAGATATTAGCATAATAAACATTTTCTGTGGATATTCATTGTTTTTATTAACACGTCTGGTTTTCGAAGGAAATAAAGTAGGACGTTTATGATACCCTTGGCGTGGTGATCGTCTGCGTCTTCACTAAACTTAAACCTTACCTCATAACTTAAAAAACGTTTAACATTTTCAAATGAAAACTTGGTACATTTGTTACTTGTAACAATATGCATGTCAAAATTCAGTAATGCTCCTTTTACGACTAAGAAAAAAAACCAAGTGTTGGCGTTCCTCTGCAGCATTCTTGTTTTTTGCCATAAGAACCTTAGTCTGACCTACATTTTGAATGATATTTCTCATCCAAGGTCAATGAAATTTCAATGGTTTTTCAACTTTATTTGTTTGAAGGATTGCTCCCATCATTTTGTGATCTAGACCTTTGTTTTACCCAAGTATAATCATGGATGGTTTCTGCATTAAATTTCTTAAATCACTTTAATTTTTGTAACTAATAACTATTAATTGTCTTGACATAAATGTTATGCTTATACAACAATTCTGCAGCAGACGACTTTGAACATATTTTGTCAAAAAATAGAAAATCTCTATAACTAAATGGATAAC
>JAUELF010249148.1:0-12004 GCA_031471495.1 Clinocardium nuttallii | reverse complement strand
ATATCAATTGGGGCGGACTGCGCAGGCTGATCTGGGTCGATAAATTCAGCAGAGGCAATAATGTTGGTTTTCTCGGGGGGACGGCTCATATCTGGACTAGTAGTCACCGGCTAGATCGGGACATTTCTAAATAAAAATCAATACATCATTCTCAGTTTGAAAACAAATTTAAATTGTATAGAGCAACAAGCTGTTTTAATTTATTTTCTCTTTTTATTAATTCATTTTCAAAGTAAACTAGCCTTGGAAATAACATATGCCTATAAGGAAATGCGTTTAAAGACCTATACGGATTAAGAAAATCAAAATGCCTATTCAAACTGAGGTGTTTAAGTTCATATTTGACATTTTAAAAGTCAAACCACTTCCTAAAATAGAATGAAAACATTTATTCAGTATGTTTGCTTTTCTATATAAACACGTAAACAGAGAGAGAAAATAGCAACTCATTTCTATTTACTTTATGTATGCGTACATAATCACCCGAATCTAATATTAAAAATTGAAAAGCAAACATTTTAACTGGAGCTAGTGGTTTTAACATTTAATGTATAATGGACCCTTAACACAGACTTGTACAACAATATTTGTTGATGGTGGATCAGCGAACGTTTAAATCTTTCCCACATACAGATGTAGCAGAAGACTTTTAAACACATTATGTCAAAGACTATTATGAACAATTTCGCCTTTTGCCAAAATGTTTTTAACTCTATTCAGTTCCAGTTTGTTTGTCCGAATGCTGCAAACTTGTTGTATGTTGGAAAGAGGCGTTTAGATTCTGTTCTGTTCTGAAATCGCCGCTGTCGAGCGGCTAGCCCGGTAATTGAACGCGTGCGTGTGAACGTATGGTGGTGGAAAGCCATTGGACAAGGTACAATAAAACAAGTTTTGATCAATCATTTAGAAACTGAGATGGCTCTTAAATTATCGTTGATTGATTGATTGATTGATCGATTCTTTTGTCACTATGTTTTAAAAAAGTCCGAATGCTGTAGAGGCGTCAGAAAGTGTATATATGAGGGAAAGGATTAAACTATCATTTCAGAATATAAAATAAATATGAAACTCTGTAAAAAGCACTAAACATGTTACATGTAAAAGGAACAAAAAAAATAATTAAATACGTCCCTATTATCACAGCGTTATTAAAACATTTATCAATATTGTATTATAAAGTGAATTTACATTTCTTTTATCACCTTGATCCGAAACAGGTATAGCGACATTTTCAGTATGCGAAGACTTTCTCCCATTTCAGTCGGTGGTCAACAAAATGTCCATAAGGTATATGTTTTATGTCGGATAAGCCTATGAATTTGCACAGTTTATCCGAGGTTTTACGGAATGCATTTATACACATTTTCTATGAATGTAACACCGTGATGCATATTGTCTGATCAGAATGTTAGGATTCCTTCAAGTTGATCCTAGTCGTCATAAAAACAGGAAATCATGACTGAAAACCACACACAAGAAGTGTTTTGTATGTACTAAAAAGATTTATCTGATCTTTATTGTGGCTACTCCAGGGAATCATCTTACTGAGGCAACTCTAATGGGCACTAGGCACTAAACACATAGGTAACATTGAAATACATATGAGCCGTCTCGCGAGAAAAAAACAACATTGTGGTCTCTGCGTAAAGTATCGACTCGGATCAGCCTAAGCATGCAACACAGGCTCATCCGGATAGATACTGCCATCACCTCCTGTGGAGTTTCTGTTTCAGGAATCACTACTCTATACATTTATCCCCCTGAGACGGAATGTGTCGGCCCGGGTCAGGCTATAATGTTGGTTTTCTCGCGGGATATTATATATGGCATTGCCTTTGACTCGGTACTCGTTGGAATCGTTTCATTGAGACAATCATGGGAACACAACACATAGGTAACCTTTATCTGTATGAGAGACACGCGGATTAACTCCTCAATGTCTGTGTCATTGAGTCAGCCAGACGTAACTGTGACCCGGCATTTGTAATAGACATTCAGAGCCCATGTCTGTGCCATTGAGTCAGCCAGACGTAACTGTGACCCGGCTTTTGTAATAGACATTCAGAGCCCATTTGCCAGATTCAGATCGGACAGCACACAAGATTAAGAGCGACTCAAAGGAAATGAATTCCAGAAGAAAACCAGAGACATGTTCGGTACAGTACTTTGTCAAAAAGAAGAAATCCATGCTCTTTCGCACAGTATTGACACAGTAAACCACAAGTGCCCACTCAGTATTGTTGTCTAACAATACACATTATTCCAGCATATTTGAAAAGTCAAAGCAATTAAAACCCAAACACCTGTTACCAAAAACTAGAATCCCGCCCATTTTACAATGCACTTTTTTTGTTGAATAACACAGAGGGACTTTCTTCAGGGCAGAAGTTAGAACAAATATAATTTGTATTGCCTCCGTCAGTAGAATTTGCCATAATACTTATTGGAGTAAAACACCGTTTTCAACGTTATTTCAATTATATCACAGCGGTCAATATACTTAATATGTCATTGTCTCCCCGGAGATCTGCTCCGTCTGTAGCCTAGAACTGGTTAGTCATCCTTGAGGTCATGTGAAAGTGAACTGTCGTAGTGTTGTATCAAAAATTCCGTTAAAGACAACGTTAAACCTACTTTATATGTCACACCGACACCTTCAGGGCGATTTTAATTCCCACCCACTCAGGGAGTACAACTACTCAACCCACGGAGAAGTGCCTAAACCAATACCAGTTTGTATCCACAGGTGTGCCATTGACTAGATAATAACAGAGGAGATGAAAACATGTTTAAAAGCCATCTACGGTCAGAAGTCTGTCATTATGAGCTAACAAGTATTGTACTGCAAACGTTTAAGGTCTGTTCTTAACTACGAGGGGGTGTTCAAAATACAATGTAAAATCACAATTCAATGTGTGTGTAGTTTTGTTAAATAATACAATTGTGAGGGGATGTTTAAAATGCAATGTAATTCTTCACAATTCAATTTTGGTATAGTCAATAAAAGTGTACGGTTGTGGAACACATTTTCAGTGGGGGCAATTATTACATGCCTCGGGAGTTGAGGTCCTGAGTATGTATATATAGTCCCTGATTAGAACCCTTGTCTGGTCTTAATGAAATCATAGCGATACTAGTATCTAGCAATCATTACCGGTGATCAGGGCTGTGTGGATGTCGTTGAATCGGATAAAATAGACCAGAATTAATTCACAAGAAGTATTCTATACGTGTATGTAACTATGGTACTAGTATATGAGCCGAAGAACGAGAAAACCAACATTGTGAAATATGCGTAAGGTATCGACCCGGATCAGCATAAACAAGGCGCGCAAGCTAACCCTGACAGACTTTTCGTCTCCTGTGGATTTTCTTTTTCAGAAATCATTACTATATTACCCTTTCCCCCTGAGACTGAATGTGTCGGCCCGAACTAGCCTGTGCGGCATGCTTAGGCTAATCCGGGTCGATACATTACACAGAGTCCACTATGTTGGTTTTCTCGTGGAATGGCTCATATGTATATCGTATAAACACTTTTCAAAGTGTCTAGAAACACCAAGCTCACAAGTATTCGTTGAGTACTAAAGATTGCAGCAACTACTCAACTATTCTAGATATCATTAAACAACAATTTATAATTCTTCTGTAAAGATACAACATGTATTATCAGGAACGTTGATCTACGTCCCTGGTAGTTTCCTTGTTGTTCAGATGTCAGACTTTTCCTTATGTATGCCTTTCAAATGTCAGATGAGTAAAAAGTTAAAAAAAAAGAAGGGTAAAATGTCTGTAGCTATTCATAATTCCGCTTCAAAGTTTCATCGTGTATTCCTAACAAATGAAACTATCATTTACAAACAAATTCAATTATTGGGAATTTTTGTCTTCCACTTTCGTTTCGTTTCATCCATTCTTTTGATTTCTGATTCCACGGAAGTAACAAATTAACCGGGTAGACGGGGAAACAATACGAAATATGAATAATTCTCTTTATCCTACGAAAAAGGACCAGAAATGTCAGTTACCGGTGTAATCGGGCGGAAAGGAACAAAACGTTAAAAATGGACAACGAGCGAGCAAATTATTAGTCCAATTATTCTCTAATTAACATGAAAGGGTTAAAGATCGACAGGTTAATAGGCGGATTTCCTCTTACGGCCTTTGAAAGTTGCCTTTTGAGGGGATGACCCGATATAGAGATAAAAACCTTTTGTCTATATGTTACCTTTTACCCCGCTTAATCCATGCGCATACTATGAGCTGTCTCGCGAGAAAACCAACATTGTGGACTCCGCGTAAAGTGTCGACCTAGATCAGGCTGAGCATGCCGCGCAGGCTTACCCGGGTAGACACGTTTCGCCTCTTGTGGATTTTCTGTTTCATGAATCATTACGCTATACCTCTACCCCCCCCCCCCCTGAGGCGGAATGTGTCGGTCCGTATCAGTCTGCGCGGCCAGCACTGGCTGATCTGGTCGATACATTACGCAGATGCCATAATGTTGGTTTTCTCGCGGGACGGCTCATATTAACCAATTCTCTAGATTCTGAACTACCTTTTGCATATTTATGGAAGTAGACTTTTGCTAAGGACCTAATAAACGAACATCTAACATTGTAGATCAAAGTAATACTGCACGAATATACAGGCTGAGGTCTGATCTATTATGTTCATGCCACCAACATGACTGGAAGACACCCATAGGAATGGCAGCCACAGTATTAACATTGATTGAACCGTAATAGCCAGTTCAATGGGTCTGAATAATTGGAGTCAATTCAACTCTTGAGCTTCAGCAGGTGGGTTGGTTATGGTGTTCATATATTTTATATGTTGTATCTCAATGTAAATATAGGGTGTCGAACCAATGTCATCTTTCCTGTCCGCCGCGATATGACATTTGCTGATGAAAGCGGCGTAAAAACAAACACAAAAAGCCACCTACGTAGCCAAAATAGTAAAATGCGTCATCTACTATTTCTGGCGGTAATTAGTCATTCGTCACCTACGATTAGCCGGTTATTAAAAAGTGCTGTGCGTCATACTCGATTGTCTTTAATACTTTCCCTCATAAAGACGATTCTGACGCCTCTGCAGCAGACGGCTTTCTGCAGAAGTGTTGTATGTGGGAAAGGGTTAATACTTTCCCACATACAACCATTCAGTAGCAGACGACTTTGGTACATCTGGGTAAAAGTGTGAAACATTTAAATAAGTGAGAGTTAAATTATCAAATCGACTTGAAAACATAGTAGAAAACGGAGAAATTGCTCATCGTTTTCAAAAATCATTTGTTGCAAAGGAATCAGAAAGTGTCTGTATGTGGGAAAGTGTTAAACATAATAGGGGGAACGTTAAATCGGGGCTCTTAAAAAATACGATTATTTCATTTTTTGATTGATTGATTTTAACGCCGTTTTCAAATAATTTCATCCGAAGTCGCATGTACAGGAATTAGAATAAAACGATGTTTTACCACATAATTATTATTTTATAACACACAATGCAAGCAATTACAGCTGTCATTGTCGCTACAAAACATTTCATATATATATACATGAGTTTTCACTGTTAAATTTCGAGAAAGGGACACTAGAAAGAGAAGGGTCACATCAAATGAGACCTCTTATTTTTCAATGAAAGATGCTTTGTATTTGATCAATGAAAATTGAACGGTATAATCGAACTGTTTAACGATACGATTGCCTGTTTAAGAAACATATAAACCGGTGTATTTGAAGGAAAGAAAGTAACATTGATCGATTAACCTGATAAATGATTGAAAGTTACCGTTTTCCCAGAGTTTCAAAGCAAACTTGATATTTTCTCCGTGTCTCTTTTTAAAAAGTATTCTTTGTAAAAGTCAATGCGTCGTGATAAAATGAAACCTGGTGTTTTTTTTAAAAAACGTGTGTGACTCTGCCCATCCAAATACATGTGCTTTAAACATATTGCTACTAAATGAAAATATCGAATTATTTTCTGTCCGTTCACACGTTCTAAAATCATCAATAAACGCAAGAATTAGAAGGTCAAATTACGCCAAATAAATCCGCAGTCATGCTGATCTAGCCAAATAATCCCTAAAAAATCATTTGTTTGCATGAAAATGAGTGTTTACCATCACCAGAATGCATTGAATATATGATATTCAGTTTAAATTCATTGCAAATGTGTATATGATGCACTGTGAATTATTGATTTGATCACTTTTAGTATTTTAAACTTCTTTGAAAGTGAAAGTAGAGAATGTTAAACATTGGTTTTGTCCGGGCCCGATTTGGTCCAAAATGACCGTAAACATTTCTTTCTAACCTAATGCATTACCCCTTTTTAATGATATATTGTGTTCTACATGAGAAAAGCTTATAAAGTGTGACGACTGATACTGGTCGATTTGCATTAAAACACAGGAGGAATATATGTGGTGTTTTGTAACCTAGAAGGGTAGACTATTCCTTCAATATGTACCTTCATACGACCCCGTTACGGAGAGTCAATAAAACCCGAATTCGCCAGGCGTGACTCTAATGATTTAGGCACGTCACACGAAAATTTACCCTCGGGATTGAAATTAACCCTTTCCTACATACAATAAATCAGCAGCAGACAACTGTAAAACATTAAGTCTGACAACAGGACCATGATGGTCCTAAATTTCTCTCCCGCTTTAAAAGAAATTAAATAGTTTTCAATATATTTTATACTCAATGCACACAAGGCAAATAAGCAATGCCCCCTGGTGGCCATGTTTATCAAAGATTATCATACTTTGAACAATCTTGGTAGAGGGTCACCGAAGAAATATGTGTGTTAAATTATTTTAAAATTAGGCCATTACATATTGACAAGTACATTTGAAAAGTTTTTACTGTACCATATATTAGGATAACAAGCCCTCTGCCCCTGGTGGCTGTGTTTTTAAATGGATCAGAATAATTTCAACAACCTTGGACCTTGGAAGAAGGTCACACAAAGAACATTTGAGCCAAATTATTTGCTTCTCAGGAATGTGCTTTAGTACAAGGATTTTTTTTACTATATATACATAAAATTATAAGTAAAACAAGACCCACCTCCTGGCGTCCATATTTGTCAACATATTTGAAAACTTTAAAACAATCCTGGTAGAAGGTCACCCAAGGATCATCTGTGCCAAAGGATTTGCAAATTGGGCCAGTACCTTTGTACAAGAAGATCAATAAACTTTTCACTATATAAACATATAAGGAAAACGAGCCCGATACCTTGTGGCTATATATTTTTCAATGTATCAGAATAATTTTAACAATCAAGGTAGAGGGTCAACCAAGAAATATTTGTACAAAATTATTTTTAAATCGGGCCAGTACTTTTGGATAACAATTTTTTTTAATTTTTACTATACATCTACATAAATAGAAAAAAGCTTTTCCCCCTGGCAGCCATGTTTTTAAACAGATCGTGATCATTTAAACAATCTTGGTAGAGCTCTTTACTCAAGGAACATGTGTGCCAAAATATTATCATTTGGACAGAAGATTTTTAAAGTTTTCCTTTTTTTCTCTTTTTGATGCCGGAGCAATCAATTCTACAATGAATTTGATAATTTGAACAACTTTGGAAGAGGACCCACATTCCTGTTTAATTATTTTGAAATGGGTTCATTTGTTTTAGAGAAGAAGTTGTTAATAGGAAAATGTGAACAGACAGACAGACAAAAAAGGATGAGATATCGCAATAGCTCACCCAACTTTTCGTGCTACGGTGAGCTAAAAATATTGTAACTCTTTATAACTAAAAGAATACTTATTGAATAAAGTTAACAACATTGTTGGAAAAGGAGAAATTGCACATTATTATCAATATCTCCTCTTGCCACAATGTATGTTACTTTAATTTATTTCAAGGTCTTGAAAATTTTTTTTGGCTTCTTCGAACATACAAGAAATCTGCTGTAGTCGACTCTTAAATTTGTTGGTGAAAAGTACAGACGAACTTGCGATCAGCAGCCACCCAAGGGTAATGATAAAACTGGCTGCTAATCCCAAAATTCACAACTTGGTCGGATTTGTTCAAGTTTTTGTCAGTTTACATATTATATATACACTTGCTAGGAAAGTAATCATTTTTACATTACAACCACTTCACTGATCATTTTGGCCTCAGTTATCTATTGTACAGATGAGCTAAAAAGGCTCATCATCATGAGCAATGTCTCCTTTTGCCACAATTTTTTCAAAGTTGTCTGCTGCACAGGGCCTGTACTGTCGTTCGCCACTTTCGCCAAATACGAAGATTATTTTAAAGTGGCGAAAGGTATTTATCATAAGAATTACCTGTTTTGGGTATCAATTTACGACATACAGTGACTGTTTCCCTTAATCCAAGATAATGCACCGTCATTTAGTTCAATGTCAGGAACCAGTGGCCACTTAACAACATTTTTATGACACCCGTTATATCATTTTGACAGTTTGTGTACTTCACACTTGTTTTATTGTTGTGAAGTGTTTATTTAGCATTTTAATCCGACTGACCAACAACTCTAAGCGATATTGATACATTAAAGGCCATACATATGATAATTGGCAATTATAGATGCATTAAATATATCGGCACGCTTTTTGAAGTAGGTTTCAACGATCGACGTAGGCCTTTCATGATTAAATGACAATGTAAGTTTGAAATCTTTGATTGGGAAAAATTTCTTTAATTATGGGTGATTACAAACAATTAGTGGATCAATTAATGAGCTTGCATATAAATAAATGGCTCTTAAAAATTGAAAGCGGCAAACTTTATTTCAATGTGGCGAAAGTGGTGGCGAAAGAAAAATTCAACCCAGAGCCGGCCCTGGCTGCAGAGGTGTCTAATGCATCTATAAGTGGCAAAGGGTTAAGGTCAAGCACTCTCCGAGTATTCAAGAAAGAGTGGTAAACCCTATTTCAAGAAACAACAATTCTATTTTTACCTTCCGCCTTATTGCCTGTTGTGTCAGTCCCAACATTTGTTGCTGCTTTTTTGTCTCCACTACTAGATTTAGTGCTTTTAGTAACCTTGGGTTTTGTGCCATCATTTGTTGCTGCTTTGTCTTCACTTTTTGATTGTGTGTTATCAGAAGTCCCAAGTTTTTTTAATTCAGCTACTTTTCTCTCCTGTTCTAATTTTTGTTGTTCTGCTAATTCTTCTTCTTTCTTTTTCTGTTCTTGAATTCTTTTAAAATCCTCTGGTAAAATTTATTTAAAGAATTTAAGTTTAAATGCTTTCCCACATACAGATGCTTTCTGACGACTGCAGCAGACAACTTTTGAAAACATCATAAGCAATTTTTCTTTTGCCTAAGTGTTTTCAATTTTTTGCAGTAATTATACCCTCATTTATAGAGATATTCTGTGTATTTATCAAGATATTTTCAAAGTCGTCTGCTGCAGATTTGTTGTATGAGGGTTAAGATGTATACACTGAAGCAATTCATTGTAAACACTTCATACCCTTGTTCTCTATAATCTATATTAGATAAATAAATTATTGTGACAACATTTTCTAAAAAATTACTACAGAAAACAAGAGGGCCAAGATGGCCCTAAATCGATCACCTGAGTGATAGTAAATTAGTAGCAAATATTCAACTGCAAATATCTGGGAAAATTTGATCAGGAGTGCAAATAGTTTTTTTTTGTTTCATTGCCGTGTAAACCAGAAATCTGCATGGATCCCATGCCCAGATGAGCTAAAAATTGAGTTGTCAAATTTTGTCATTTTGACCCTTTTCGAACACTGCCATTTTTTCAACCAATCTGTATAACTTGAATCTTTTTTGTAGAAGGTCACCCAAGGAACATCTCTACCAAATTATATTGGAATATGACAAGCAGATTCAGAGAAGAAGATTTAAAGAGGAAATCAAACAGATACCTTTTGAGAAGTTTTCACTATAGCCATATATTAAAGACAAAACAGCCTCCCCATATGGGGCCTTTTTTTTTTACCAATCAACATGGCTTAAGGTGTCTACACAATTGTTTTGAAATCGGACTGATACTTTTGGAGAAGAAGATTTTTAAATTTTTCATTATAGCCAAAACAAAATATGTGGCCATGTTTTTTTACCAATCAACAGGGCTTGAAGAAATCTGATACAGGGTCACCTGGCAAGAAACATTTCTTCAAAATAATTTGAAAATGGGTCAACTGCTTTGGGAGGTAATCTTTTTTTCTGTTGGTTGCCATTGAAACCAGGACTCTGCATGGATCAGAAAAATTTGAAGGAAATGACGAGAGGACATTGAGAGGATGCCACCTGTGATGTTAAAAGCCATTTGGCCCAGAAGTTAAAACTAGAACTATCACTGAATATGATAAATACCCCAAAAACAGCACCTTTACCTACACCATAACCTATAGCAACAGGACTTTTAATTTTCGAATAAGACGTAAATGACCCTGTAAAAAAACCATCTGTGAATCAGACCACATTTTGCCTTCCCATGGCTTTATACACAGGTTTTCACTGTACATGATAACAGGTAATGACATCAATGTAGTACTTATTACCTGCAAGACTTGCACAGAGTTTCTTATGAGTTGGCCAGCCTAACAACTGACATGTTTTGTCACAATAGCCTGCCTGAAAACAGATAACATAGAGTTCCATAGAGTCTGGAAATAGCTGACCCTATCCCATTATATTTAGTTAGGCATACATCAGCAATGTGTGCTTTCTCACTGTAGAGTTTACACAAATATAATGTACATTTACTAATTCACTATAATATGCAGGGTACCGGACTAATGCCAGACAAACTATAGTATGCAGGATATCAGACTACAATGCAAGTTGCTATAGTTGGTTTATTCAAGACATATAAACTATAGGCCCGGTACCAGACAAGGTTCTTTAGAGCTTTAACAGTACAAAAGTGATGAAAAAAATTGTATGACTATCAAAATTTCAACTCATTGCTGATACCTTTTCCCTGATACAGACCACATTATGTGACTTAGAAACAGATCACTGTGGAAAATATTGTGGTGAAACTGCTAAAAACAAGCAACGTCCCCTTTCCAAACAATGTTTTCAACTGTGTCACAAGTCCTGATATCTTTTGACCGGCATTTTCAAACAGGCTTTTCTAAAAAATATCTACACAATATCTGCAGCAGATAACAATGGAAACATTAAGGTAAAACTGTAGAAATCTCTATAAATAAATATACCCTACCTATATCCATTACGTAGAGTTGAAAATATTTTGACAAAAGGAGAAATTGCTCACACATTTTCTTGCAACTATATCATGACAACTTTAAAGCAAAAGGAGAAATTGACCAATATGTTTTAAACTCTTGTCAATATTAAAACATTACTAGAGATTTTCTATATTTCCCCTCAGATGTTTACAAAGTTATCTGCTGCAGATTTTGTATATATATATATATGTGGTAAAGGGATACCTATAGATACCTACCATGTGACATTTAACACATTTTTTAGCATTCATCTCGCCACATGTATCACATACTGTCTCTTCATCAAAGGCAAATTTCTGTCCATTTACACCTTGCATAAGGATATTGTATGAAGTTGGGTGATCTCCCTTTAAAGAAAAAAACGGAAGTAATTAGCGTCAATTTCAGTAAAACAAACCAAACCATTGAGCATTGCCGATCATTGCATATCCAGATCAATCTGACATCCTCAGTCCGATCCTCACCCTCAGTTTGTTTACCAATCAAAGAGGTCAAATTAAGATTCTGTTTGTTTAAACCATATTTTAAGTAAATATTTCAGTTATATCTCAGTGTTTCCTGGGTAAAATTACAAGAATTACTAGTCCATTTTTCAATAAGAATTACGTGTAATTAAATGTCTCGCTGGCTCCGCCTTGACTATCAATGCAAGCATAAAAGACAGAAAGTAAAGTAACAAAACATTAGCATTGAGTTAAAGACAATCGTAGAAAATGTTATTGATTAACATTCAGCTAAAGACGATCATAGCAAATGTTATTGATATCAT
>JAUELF010249137.1:0-12005 GCA_031471495.1 Clinocardium nuttallii | reverse complement strand
CAGCATCATCAGTATCTTCACGGTCCGCCTGCATTTTGTATAGACACAGATGTAACTTCTGACAAAATATTGAATTTAAAGACCCCGGTTGATGGTACCAATTCCCTTTATGTAACCCTTTTAAACATCCTAGCAGACATAGGGAAAACTTAAAAAATAGGATATTATCATTATGGCATCTGCGTAATGTATCGACCCATATCAGCTTACACAGTCCGTGTATCACTGATCTGGCCGACACATTCCGTCTCAGGGGGATAGTGGTATATAGTAATGATTCCTGAAAGAGAAAGTCCACATGAAGCGGAAAGTGTCTGTCCGGGTTAGCCTGCGTGACATGCTTAGGCTGACCAGGATCGATTCTTCAGGCAGAGTTCACTTTTTGTTTTCGAGGGTCGGCTGATTTCTTTTTATGTGGGAAAGGGTGTAAATCCAAAACTCGCCTGACGCGTCCCATTTTGTATTTTGAGACGGATGTCATGTTTTGTTCGCGCCGTTTCAAAGGAACAATGGGCACAGACGCGATTATCTTTTCGTGATTGTATTGTGGGTCAATGGCGCATGCGTGTCTGTGGTTCTGGGAATAAAGAGTACCGGGCTTTTATTACTGGACTTATATAGCGCTTGACTTGTTATATATAGCAATAAAATCCAAGAAGATTATCCTTAAATCTCGATAAATATTGCTGAAATTGTCGACTGCAATACGATTTATATAGAAACGTTTTTATATAAACATTTGATATCTTATTAAATAGACAGTTAAATATGAAAGAATATAAGGAAAGAATATTTTACCACATAATGCATGTTTCCAATTTCTTGTATTTATTTGAAATATTCTATAAAAGCCAATATCTCTTGACCTTAAAAACAGTTTTAAATAAATAACATGTCTCTTAAAAAAACAGAATAAGGAATTTTATTAAATAAATTCAGACAATTCAATATGAAAGAGTGTTAGGAAAAAATCAAATTGGTTAGCGATTGTTCCTGTTTTTTGTTTTCAATTGTTTGCCTTTCATTGAAATATCCTATAAAGCCGGTACAAAAAAGGCTATACTTAAAATTTACGTCACTTTTAAAATGAGAAATCCGCTGTGGTCGAGTGGTTACCGTCGGGGATTGGAACCGGGCGTCCCGGATTCAATCCCCAGTCTCGGCACTACGATCATGGTGGAGTGCCCTTCTGCAATGCACATTTTCCAGCCTAGTACTGGTTTGTTTACCAAGGGATCATGAATATGGGAACTGTCGCCGTGATATAACTGAAATAATGTTGAAAGTAGCATAAAACCCCAAATTAAACAAACAAAACTAAATTAGCTGTGTGAAGTAAGCTAAACATACGACATTCGACATTCGATATTCAAAGGATGGATGTCGTGCTGGTACGACATTGGACATTCAAAAACTGAAAACTGAATGTCGTGTTGGCACGACATTCGACATTGGACATTCAAAATGGAATGACGTGCTGGCACGACATTGGGCATTCACAAAATGAAAACTGAATGTCGTGCTGGCACGACATTGGACATTCAAGAAATGAAAACTGAATGTCGTTCTGGCACGACATTGGACATTGGACATTCAAAACTGAATGTCGTGCTGGCACGACTTTGGACATTCAAAAAATGAAAAACGACATTGAACATTGATATTCAAAAATGAATGTCGTGCTGGACTTCAGGCGTGTTTCTCGCCGTGTCAGCCGCGTTTATAAGGGCAGCACTTGGCCCCACATGCCCCTGTCCCGGGAGCGGAACGATTTTTGTCGCGGAAGTGGAAAATGAATGTCGTGCTGGCACGACATTGGACATTGGACATTCAAAAATGAATGTCGTGCTGGACTTCAGGCATGTTTCTCACCGAGTCAGCCGCGTTTATTAGGGCAGCACTTGGACCCACATGTCCCTGTCACGGGAGTGGAACGCATTTTGGTTGTTGCCACGGGAGTGGAACACTTCCGCCAGCCAGCCGCGTGTATTAGGGGAGCACTCTGGACTCAGAAGCCCCTGTCGCGGATTTTTGTCGCGGGAGTGGAATGCCGGCCTTCAGCGCGTCGACCGCGTGTATTAGGGTAGCACTCGGGGCTCAGAGGCCCCCGTGACTGGAGTTGAACACTTTTTGATTTTTGTCATGGGAGTGGAACACTTTTTTTGTCACGGGAGTGGAACGCCGGCTCTCAGGCATGTTTCTCGCCGATTCAGTCGCGCGTATAAGGGGAGCACTCCGGCCAAGGGGACCGTGACTGGGGAAATGACCTACTGTCTGGGGAAATGTGCGCCGGCTCCGCCGTTCGCTATAAGGCGGGTTCCGCTGTTACAATCCGCATACACAGGAAAGTGCTGGGCCTTGTTTCACGCGAGCACTCCACTACTGACTTGGGAAGTGTGCGATGCGGTCAGAAGTTTGCTATAAGGCGGGTCCCACTGTTACAACCCACCTACACAGGGAAGTGCTGAGCCTTGTTCACGCAAGCACTCCGCCACTGACTGGGGACATGTGCGTCGGGGTCCGAGGTGTGCTGTAAGGGATGTCCCGCTGTAACAACCCGCCTACACAGGGACGTGCTGGGCCTTGTTCCACGCGAACACTCCTACTGACTGGGAATACGTGCGCAGGGGGTCCGAGCTTTGCTATAAGGCATGTCCCGCTGTTACAACCCGCATACACAGGGAAAGGCTGGGCATTGTCTCTCTCTGGGCAAAAAAAGCCAGAGAGAGGTAGGCCAATTATGCTGACCTCTCTCAGGGCTCTGTTGTTTTCAGGCACAGCGGTTTCCCCCTATACCGTAGTGTTCAACCTCCGCGACAAAAATCCGCGACAGGGGCTTCTGGGCCCCGAGTGCTCCCCAAATACACGCGGCTGGCTCGTGGAAGGCCGGCGTTCCACTCCCGTGACAGGAAAAATTGTTCCACTCCCACGACAAAAATTCCCACGACAGGGGCCTCTGGGCCCCGAGTGCTCCCCTAATACACGCGACTGGCTCGCGAAAGGCCGGCGTTCCATTCCCGTGACAAAAATCAAAAAGTGTTCCACTGCCGTGACAACAATCCAAAAGCGTTCCACTCCCGTGACAGGGGCCTATGGGCCCAAGTGCTGCCCTAATAAACGCGGCTGACTCGGCGAGAAACATGCCTGAAGTCCAGAACGTCATTTATTTTAGCATGACATTCAGTTTTGAATGTCCAATGTCTAATGTCGTGCCATCATGACATTCATTTCCGACTTCCGCCACGAAAATCCCCGCAACAGGGGCCTCTGGGCACCGAGTGCTACCCTAAAACACTCGGCTGGTTCGCGGAAGGCCGACGTTCAACTCCCGTGACAAAGAAAAATAGTGTTCCACTCCCGTGACAAAAATCCAAAAGTGTTTCACTCCCGTGACAAAAATCCAAAAGCGTTCCACTCCGTGACAGGGGCATGTGGGGCCAAGTGCTGCCCTTATAAACGCGGCTGACTCGGCGAGAAACACGCCTGAAGTCCAGTACGACATTCATTTCTGAATGTCTAATGTTCAATGTCGTACCAGCACGACATTCAGCTTTGAATGTCCAATGTCGTGCAAACACGACATTCGTTTTTCATTTTTTGAATGTCCAATGTCCAAAGTCGTGCCAGCACGACATTCAGTTTTGAATGTCCAATGTCGAATGTCGTGCCAGAACGACATTCAGTCTTCATTTTTTGAATGTCGAATGTCGTGCCAGTTTTTATTTTTTAAATGTTCAATGTCGTGCCAGCATGACATTCAGTTATCAGTTTTTGAATGTCCAATGTCCAATGTCGTGCTAGCACGACATTCAGTTTTGAATGTCCAATGTCCAATGTCGTACCAGCACGTCATTCAGTTTTTAATGTCCAATGTCCAATGTCGTGCCAGCACGACATTCAGTTTTTAATGTCCAATGTCGTGCCAGCACAACATTCAGTTTGAATGTCGAATGTCGAATGTCGTATGTGTAGCTAACTTCACACAGCTGTCTGAAATATTATTACAATTCAAAAGTTCTAAATATTTATGCACGCTTGGTTGTCTTAAATAAAATTGCTTTATGTACTTTTTCCTTAAGATTTCATAATGTGGGCAAATTGAGGGGGCACATTGTATATTTCCTTTCACACCTTTGAATATTTCTATTTCTACCTTGTTCTATATTTAAATCATGAGAGGATAATCTAATTTTTGCAATGATATTTCTAAAATGTTCTTTTTTTCATTTTTTGTAAGTAAAAAGAAGTTTCAAAGTTAATTTTATACTCTTTATACACATACAATGATGGTCTTCTATTTAGTTCTTGATGCCATTCATTCACGAACATGTCAAATAACCTTTGACGAAGTATGGGGATGAATCCATTAAAATATATACTGATTCTGGGAAAGGCAATACCTGGGAAAAATAAATTTGGTCAACAAATGACGGCATAACGTTCATCTATTTTTGGAACGATTTTTGACATTATGGCAATACGCCACTACGTCATTGATCTTTGTCACGCATATTTACAAGGATAAATATACACTTCGTGTTGATAGCCAGGCGCGCAGGGAAAAGAGTTGCTTTGCAAAGTTTGATATCTTCACCCAAACGAAAACGGGACCTCGCATACAAAAGTATTGTCAATGTATTGCCTGCATAAATGCCGGTTTAAATATTCTTCGGAATGTCGTAAAGTCATAACGTTTAAACCCATTACTTCACATACAACAAATCTGCAGCAGACGACTTAAACATATCTGGATAAAAAGGGAAAAAATATTCATACTTGAGAGTTGAACTTTTAAACATAGTTGAAAACATTGTGACTACAGGTAAACTTGCTAACGAGGAGCAATTTCATCTTCTGTCGCAATGATTTTAAAAAACCGTCTGCCGCAGATGCGTCAAAATGTAAGTGGAAAAGGGTTCAATCAGAAATAATGTGACTTTCATGAAATATTGCATTTTCTCTATACCAATTGAACATTCTCAACATTTCTTAATAAGTATTATCTCTTTTTTTTGTTATCACGATAATGGATTTTACACAAATAAATAATATTTCCGAAGATTGCCGTCAGACAGAAAGCTAGACCTTTGAGTAGGTTGTATGCATACATAAAATTATTATCGTTTAAGATTTTCGGGTGGAGCATGGATTAATTTAATAGGAGGCTATGGAGGCTCGTGGCAACTGGTCATTACTGCTGATTTACAACAGAGAACTGATACGGGAACCATAAACGCGTCACCCACTGTAGAAATGACACCCGTCATTGATCTGGACCATGGATGTCTGCACATCATACGCATACCGGGTACACATACACAAAAAAACACACGCGTCGCCTCAGGCGATTTGGTAGCTTGTTGCATCTGTCCAGAGTGAGGACTCAGACGAGCCTCTCTTCTGTATCCTCATAGTGTCACTGTTCACCTAAAGCTCATAATGTGTCTTCTGATGAACTAGTCTACACGTTAAGGCCTGCTTGTAGAACTGCTTTACAAATTCAAGGTGCTGAACTTGAGATCAAACGTTTCCATAATCGTGACAAAAAAGTTAGTAATAAATAGTTCACAACTATTTTGACAGTAAATGTTGATAAAGGTTTATTGTACTAGAAGGTGAATTTATTACTTATTTGAACAGTTTTAAAACTTTGACTATACTACCTATAGTCTAAAGTTCAGCACATTTAAACCTGTTCCCATCTACAGACACTTTCTGACGCCATTGCAGAAGACAATTTTTAAGAACATTATTACAAAAGGAGAAATTTCCCCTGTTGACACAATATTTTCATTTCGATTCAATACATATACATTCATTGAAAACGAATTGTTTTCAAAAACCGTCTGCTTCAGATCTTTAGTAAGTGGGACAGAGTTTATTGATATCGAAACTTAGACGCAATCATATCTCATCTCGCGTGGTGCGACTCCTTATAGCTTATAAGTTTTCTAATTATAACCGTCCGTATTCTAGAAAAACCAACCTTATAGGTAATTTAAAACGTTCGGAAAAAAATCTAGCCTGCGCATACAAACTAACATATCTAGCAGCCTACTGATTTAATAAAGTGTATTGAAACCTTCTATGGCTAATAGGCTTAGATGGGCTGTCTGATTTTTTTCTACAATGTACGCAAATACCAGAAATGCCGTACGGCTGATTTACGTACATATTTAAATTACCTATTTGGTCTGGATGTACGCACATTCTTCGTCTAAAGTATACTGTTCTTTCTATTGTATGAATGGGTTAAACACGTAATATTTCTATAAACCAGCAACGTCCGTCTCCAAAAAACTAAAAAGCATATTTGCTAGTGTTCCTTATCGTTTCGGATAAATAAACGAAAATGAATACCCACTTTGGTACTTGCAAACATGGCGCCATTTTGAATGCTTATATTGCAACATTATTTCAGTTATATCGTGGCGGTCAGCCTTTCTCGAAACCGTTCTCTTCGCGACATTCTTCCTAGACGACTGGCTTTTGTCAAAAAACGAAAATATTGAATGGCCTGCCGAGCCTGGATTCGAAATGACGACCCGCGGGTTGATAGCCCTCGTGGTTCCGAGTTATCGCCGTTCGACAGTGATTTGGAGAGGGAATGAAGATTACAATGCATGTTTATTGTTTCAGTGTTGGATGCTGACGGTGACACGATTCGATGTCGATTTGCAACCAAATCATCCCATGGTATAGATGAATGTGGAGGTATATGTGGAGCGCTTTCGGCGGAACTAAATTCTGTAAGTCAATACATTATACTTATTTATTCATTTTCTCAATGAGAATGTTTTACATTCATGTATTATGCCAATGCTATCCCGTAAGATTTTAAACATTTGATTGACCGATTAGTAAACAATTATTATAGAAAGTTCGTGTTGTTATACACATTACAGACCATAAACGATAAAGCCTAAGGATATATCAATATAACTGATGATAGTAAGAAATCTAGTTTGTTTGACGAAAATCTAAATAATAGTTATAAAAATAGATAGGACACTCATTAGACATAGTACATGTATACACGTCACTGTTCCACGAAAGCCTCTCACACAAACAAAATGAAACATGAACACACGTGTGTTACATATGAACAACTCAATATCATAATCATACATACATATATAAATATGGACTGACACTTGTTATGTCTATAACTCTATCATAGAACAGCCATAGTTGCAAATATGTTGTAAAGGTTCATGAAATACAACTATTCTACAATAATTGTTTTTTCCAAAGAAAATACTGGCATTTGAAATGCTATACAGACGCTCACTTTTAAATATATGAAGGAAGGGAATTCCAAACTGATGAACAGGAAAATATAAATGTATTTCGATATATATCCAAGTTAAGTTGTGTTGTATATAACTGGAATGTAGTGGATGAGCGTAAGCGTTTGGCATGAACATCAAGTAAATGGTGTCCTTAGGTAATCACGTAATGTTTTAAACATTTTAATGACTTTCTGCTAAATAACTCATTAGGGAAATGCTATATATATAAGTTCAGCAAACATTAAATATGAAGGGGTGGTAAAATCACAATCAATGAATACTCTGGCAGCCCTTTTCTAAAGTTTCACTAGCTTGTCTTTAAGATAATTTGTGCACTCAACAAAAGCCAAAATGAGCAAGTATGTATGCATTATAAAAGCGTTTACGATTGTCATTCATTTGAAAGAACTAATTTGATTGTAAGCCAAAGTCTAAATGGAGCCGTAAGCGGTTTTGTCGGAACAAATGCATTAAATGGAATTACATTTATAAACTAGTATAATACATATACGTATCGGTAGTATAAACGGAGTATTGGGTGAGTCGGTGAATAAAAGAATGTAAGCTAATGCTATGTAAGTTCTTTTTGTTGTATTCAACTACCATATGATTGCAACTATGTATATATGTATGTATGAAAATAACACATACTCACACTTATGTCTAATAATGATCTACATTGTCCAAATATTGCTTTCACAAGCTTGTGAGATACTTCTAGAGATTCTGATAATCAGTAATACTTGTACAGGTTGTTCTAATAAAATTAGAAATGCCAACTTATACCTTTTCTTTTACCCGACAGGAGACGTGCACATTAACTTACCTGGCCACTGGAACATCGGGATATTATGGCGTAGCCATCCAAATCGAAGATTTTAAAGACTCGAGTTCTACATCTTCATTCAGCAGCGTTCCTCTGCAATTTCTGGTTCACGTGTTAGATACTCGCTGTGGAAGTTCACCTAAATTTGTATCTCCAACACCGGAGAGTATGACTATACTCGATTTGATCATTGGAGTCAGATTCGAATTAACTATTACTGCATCGTCTACAGACAACACGTGCGTCTAATATTATACATTTCCTGATGATTTTTATTTTTAATCAATATAGTGTCTTCTTCTTTATTCATTGAGTTAAACAGTTTATTGAGTCCTAGTATTCAAAGGCCACCGGCCCACAATACAATAATTTAGAGCAGTGAAAATATAGTTAATACTATAACACAAACACAAAGCAATACACAACATTAGAATAGCAAAAATAATTTGAAAATATGGAACAGAGCATGAACATACATAATAAATACATAATATGATTGTAGATAATTACGTTAAACATATGACATTTAGCTTGTGATATGACGATGAACTGAAACGTAGCATCTTAATATACAAACAAAGTATTAAATGACAACTGTATTGTATATTCAGCCCAGAACATTGTTTCGAAACTCAAATGCTCTTATTAGAAATTTTACCACCTTTGTAACAGCATTGAAAGAGCGTGAATATTTGAGTCATTTAGTTTTATTGTCTCCGATGTGCAGTGTAATGGTGTTAGTCTTAGAAGCGGGAGACCAGTGTTCGATCCCGGTTGGGGTTATCGATGACCTTTCACAATGCTTGTTTTGTATTATTTCCGTCTTGGATACTCAGTATTGCTGGGATATCATTACGACTGATGCATCGGTGTCAGGATAAATAATACAGTTTGTACTTTTATATCACATATGAAACGTCGTGGTAGAACTTAAATAATGTTCGCCGTAATAAACAAATCAACCAAATACAAGTCGTGAATTTTACGATAGTTTATGGCTAGAGTTTACAAAGTCCATATCTTAAAAAGAATCAACGGGAGTAGGAAACTTGTAAAATAATTTAGAAAAACCTATATAAGCATATACGATGCCAAATGTATTGTTCGCACAAACACTTTCAAACAACTAACTGTATTTTCTTGACCATAACATCATCAATGAGCTTTCATTCTATAATATACATGTAACATATAAATCGATCATGATAACCTAGTGATAAAAGGCATCCGATTCTGAACAAGGTGTCGAGGGTTCGAAACCTAGTGGCGACATTTCGCTACCATCTCGTATGGCCAGTTATAAAGCCTCTTCAACGTAGGGTAATTGGTGTGTATATTTGATTCAGTTTGGCTACCAATTCATAAAGAATGTTCAATAATTCATTATAAATTACTTTAATATGCGAAATAGCATATTTAATATTTAATTAAAATATAGTCTATATATTTTCATCGATTGCGACATTACAGGTACAAAAGTGTGAGATTGATTGATTGTGGTTTAACGCTGTATTCAACAATCTTATTCGTGGTTTAGTTTAAGTTCATCATTTTTCCGTCATACCATGATAGCCAGTTCACCTACCAATGTATTTTCTAGCTTTCTTCACACAACAGTGTTTTCAAGCAACTGACTACGTTTAAGCCTAGCTATTTAGCTAATTGGTGGATGATACATAAAGTGTATCGAATTGACATTTGTCAAATGTCGGAAAGAATGTTGGCCAGTGGGCTTTTAACTCAAAATATCTGGATATACTGCCGGCGTCGGTACCTGCTGAGCTGCCGGTATTTACCCCCAAAGGTAGACGCAGCTCTCCTTGGCTTTAAACTAGTCGTTCGATTCACGAGGTCAGTTTTAGGCCACTGAGCTATTGCATCGTACTTTTAATTATATTTCAATACTTGTTTTTTTACAGTTTCGGAGATATCCAAACCGTGTCCCAAGTTGGACTGACGAAGATCTCTACGACAACTTGGTCACTGTCGGGTGATAATTATATCTCGATCGTTGTTGAATGGACACCAAGTGTTGGTACGGACCGCGTCCATCTATTCTGTCTTACTGCAAAGGACAAACTGGGGTAAAACAATAAACACACTTTATAATCAATTGCTCATGGAAACGTTTGAATGAAAAATGGAAAGACGTTACTCAATTAAGAAGATCAAGAACCTTTTTTCAGATTTCAAGATTCGTTATTTTCGTACAAATTCATAGAAACTAGTGAATGACGGAAATGATCACAGAAAAACATTGCGTAGTTATATCCTTCATTTAGTTATTCGATATCGAAACGCAACCTGTGTCATTTGTAGGTCTCAGAACATCAATCTGATCTGATATAAAGTACTAATCGATATCAATTTACATTGTATTTCAGGCAAAGCTCTGAGCAAAGATGTCTACAGTTGTCAGTAGTCGGTAATATGCACTATACTATATATTATATATGGCCTCTATTAATTGGATTCGAAACACGAAGTGGTAAAAGAAGTGACAACGGCCACAATAAAATGTTATTATGCAGTTTATTTGATGTTCATGCATTGCTGCAGAATGTTGCAAAAAGGGAAGGAAGTGGAATGGAGATAAATCGTCTCTGGACGAAATCTGCTCAATTAGCCGGTTCCAAATTATTCCGAATCGGAAAGCAGTTTTTATGAGAACAAAAGGGATACTCCGTCAATGTGTTTTTGAAAGCTATTAAAACAATATCGATATTAGTTTCATCATTGATACTTTACTTTACACACTCTGTCATAAACACATATATTAGAACTAGAAATCACAGACGTTCTTATTAATTTAAGTACCAAGGTTACCAGACTTGTCGCCATTGTTGGATCATGCTAGACGTACTTATTTACTATAGTAGCCCGGGTACCGTCGCCACTGCTTTTTCATGCGAGCCGTTCTTATTCATTGTAGTTCACAGAGTACCAGACTAGTCCCCATTGTTGGTTCATGCAAGACGTACTTATTTACTATTGTATCCCGGGTACCAGACTAGTCACCAGTGTTGGTTCATGCGAGCCGTTCTTATTCATTGTAGTTCACAGTGTACCAAAGTAGTCGCCATTGTTGGTTCATGCTAGACGTACTTATTTACTATTGTATCGCTGGTACCAGACTAGTCACCATTGTTGGTTCATGCTAGACGTACTTATTTACTATTGTATCCCTGGTACCAGACTTGTCGCCATTGTTGGGTCATGCTAGACGTACTTATTTGCTATAGAGTCCCTGCTACATACTAATCGCCACTGTTAGTTTATACGAGCCGTTCTTATTTAAAATAGTTCCCAGTGTACCAGACTAGTCACCATTGTTGGTTCATGCGAGCCGTTCTTATTCATTGTAGTTCACAGTATACCAAAATAGTCGCCATTGTTGGATTATGCTAGACGTACTTATTTGCTATAGAGTCTCTGCTACATACTAATCGCCACTGCGAGCGGTTCTCTTTTAATAAAGTTCCAAGGTTACCAGATTAGTCACCAATGTTGGTTCGTGCCAGCCGTTCTTATTTATTGTAGTAGCCAGGTTACCAGACTATTCACCACTGTTGGTTCATTTCAGCCGTTCTTATACATTATAGTTCCCATTGTAATAGACTAGTCGCCATTGTTGGTTCATGCAAAAGACGTCCTTATTTATTATAGTACCCCTGGGAGCAGATTAGTTGCCAGTGTTAGTTCATGCCAGTCGTGTTCAGTTATACGTATAGGAGAGCCTCAGACTACGTACACGGTCGCATAAAAGCCTTATGAGTTGTCGTACATTAAATAGAGACATATATGTTACTTTAGAAAACAATAGAACTGATGTCTCAAACCTTTAGACTCCACGCCATCTCACCTAACACGGCTAAAACAGTCGTACA
>JAUELF010249126.1:0-12008 GCA_031471495.1 Clinocardium nuttallii | reverse complement strand
CATCTGGGTCTACACTAATCGTTTATGTCTGACAGTGTAGAGAGTTAGATCAGACTCGGCTCATCTGGGTCTACACTAATCATTTATGTCTGACAGTGTAGAGAGTTAGATCAGACTCGGCTCATCTGGGTCTACACTAATCGTTTATGTCTGACAGTGTAGAGAGTTAGATCAGACTCGGCTCATCTGGGTCTACACTGGTCGTTAATGTCTGACAGTTGGTTTTTCAAGATCGATACTCCGATTTATTTTCTATGTTGAAATATCTTTTCTTGCTTATTATTTTATAATCTCATTTACTAGCATTCAAAGGCTTTAAGCATATTTTAATATTTAGATCATTCAACGTGTCATGGTATTTTTGAAAGCTGTTTACTTTCAAAATATATGAGGCATATATTTACAAAAAAAGTGCTTTCGCATAAGAAAGAAGGTTTA
Organism: Clinocardium nuttallii; assembly: GCA_031471495.1. Taxonomy (NCBI): domain Eukaryota; kingdom Metazoa; phylum Mollusca; class Bivalvia; order Cardiida; family Cardiidae; genus Clinocardium; species Clinocardium nuttallii. The sequence continues at coordinate 11,570 of JAUELF010249126.1, read as the reverse complement.
ATTATTGCCGGAAAGGGAAACACGGCACAACTTTTGACCGTGTGATGTATGATATATTTTAAAGTTAGAAAAAAATAAACAAAAATAAAGCCTTTTTTTTCAAACAAGAAACAACGCAGTATCCAGACTGCGATAATTGTCTCAATAGTATATATCAAGGACTTGAATAGAGCGCAAAATAAATTATAGTTTTTACAAAATAGTGTATTAGCATAAAAAGCGAAGTTAAATTGTGGCCGGAAAGGGAAACACGGCACAACTTTTGACCGTGTGATGTATGATATATTTTATAGTTAGAAAACTAAACAAAAATAAAGCTAGACTGCGATAACTGTCTCCATATAATATATCAAGGACTTGAATGGTATATTTAAAAGTTAGAAAAATAAACAAAAATAAAGCTCTTTTTTTTTTTCAAACAAGTAACAACGATAAATCCAGACTGCAATATTTTACACAATATTATATAGCAAGGGCCTCAGTGGAGCGCAACATAAATAAGAGTTTTTTACAAAATAGCGCATTCGCATAAGAAGGTAATTTAAATTGTTGCCGGAAAGGGAAACATCAAGGACCTGAATGGAGCGCAAAAGAAATAAGAGTGTTTACATTATCTCTGGTTTGTGTGATCCTTTACATGTAATGAGCCGTTCCGCGAGAAAACCAACATTATGGTCTCTGCGCAATGTATCGATCCAGATCAGCCTGGCCGACACATTCCCTCTCAAGGGGATAAAGGTACAACGGAATGATTCCTGAAACAGAAACTCCATAGGAGGAGTCTGGGTTAGCATTAGCGGCATGCTAAAGCTGATCCGGGTCGATACGTTACACAGAGTCCGCATTGTTGGTTTTCCCGATGGACGGCTCTATTGTTGATTGATATGACTTCATTAAATCATGCTATTCGTTTTAATAAACGTATGTTAAAAGTTTTATATTGCCATGTTAACTTAGAATGTAATGTTGATTAAATGTATCTGTCTACGGTTGGTTACCCGCACCACAACTTCAACCTCACTACTGTAGATTCACTTGTGTAACGCACGCATTCTGATCCACATCCTGACAGACTCAATAATCTCTTTCGGTTTAAGTTTGATTGATTGGGTTTTAACGCGGTTTTCAACAATTTGTTAGTGATATCGGGGCGGTCAGTTTTCCCTACTCATGTGTTTATTGGATTTCTCACACCAGTACTCCACACAACAATCTTTCCAAGCAACTGGTTGCTTTCCACATAGACTGTTAGCCCATTTATGGAAGACGAATGTCGCTTGTTACAATGACTTTTGACAAACGATGGAAAGAAAGTTTGCCAATCTGGGGTTCAAACTCACATCCCGTGGATTGACAGCCGGCGTGGCTTCTTGGCTGTCGATTAAAGAGCGTGAAGAGTAATTTTTTTTATAATATGAATCTCTTTAAGCAAACAGATATCTTGATGAACTCCCGTTATGGCATCACACAACGAGCTTTGGATGTAGTACACACAATTGGAATACACTTTTAGTTTTAAATCGAAAGGTTACATTTATAGCTCTTTTAAATGTATGCGACAGCGAACATTCGCTACATTGGCTACATTCGAACATACAAGCTCGATTAAGTTTTCAATGTCGTCGAATGAACACAAAGCCCGTTTTCGTCTGATGCAGCAAATTTGTGTTAACCTTGTGGAAGGTAAACATCATATTAATAAAACATGTACTTGCATAATGATTGCACAGAAATGCGCGTGCATGCATTAAAAAACAAACAGATGGTTCAACTCGTAATCATGTCTATTTGAATTATAGTTTTGTTCCTTTTCTAAAGCTTAAATCAACTGAGAACGCCTCAACGCAGGCCATTTGTCGTTTTCAGAATTGCTCGTGATTATTTAAATGCGAAGGTTCAATTCGTGACGACGTTTTATGCGGTGCAGTCAGGTCCAATATACACACAAGGAATTAGTTTGATTTAAATGCATTGAATATAAATTGGCTGCATCATTTATTCTGTAAGTTAAACTAACTTGACCATTTGCCACTAACAGGGAATCAGCAGCAGTCGAATGTAATAACGGTTTAACAGTTTCCAGCTGGGTGCGATTTAACCCTTTCCACCTTACGACTTACGACAATTCTGCAGGAGACGACTTTGAAAAAGACTACTTAACAATATTAAAAATCTATATAGATGTAGGCATAATTACTGAAAAAAAAACAACCATTGTGGCAAAAGGAGAAATTGCTCATTATGATATTTTTTTCCTTTTGACACAATGATTTCAAAAGACGTCTGCTGCAGGGGCATCACAACATGTTTATTTTTGGGAAAGGGTTAAATTAACATTAGATTAACAATATACGTGCATCTTCAAAAATCATTTTTCAAACAATGTTAACCAAGGTCAACCTGCATAATTGTTCAATGGTTGATACTTACATGTATATATCACATTTTAGTGATATCCGCCACATACACATGCATGAAATTGCTAAAATGAAGGATTATTATATAAACTGTAGACATGCATTGCTCTAAGGGTTAACATTGCATATACGCGGATAAGGATCACAGTATGTGTATTAATGGTCTAATTTAAAGCTACAATGAGGGTTTGTTATATCCCGACGTCTTAGCTACTTGTGTTGTTACGACAATTGTATAACATTACATTTCCACTATAACATTTATATATGAGCCGTTCCACGAGAAAACAAACAGTTTGGACTCTGCGTATTGTATCGATCCAGATCAGCGTAGGCTAATCTTGGTCGACACATTCCGTCTCAAGAAGATAAAGGTATATAGCAATGCATCCTGAAACAGAAAACCCACAGGAGGCGAGAAGTGTCCGTCCGGATCGACATGCGCGGCAGTGTCCACAATGTTCGTTTTCTCGTGGAACGGCTCATATCATATCGAATTATTTATGAGTCTGGTGAATGTCGTAAAGACGATGCATTATCATTAATCAGTTAGTGTTGTTTTATCGCACCTTCAACTCATGTGCATTAACCCTTTCCCGAACGAGGATTGGAACGCTTGCTGCGGATGACTTTAGAATAATACATCGAAGTAAATGCCACACAACTTAAATGATTTCTTTTCCTACACTTATACATTAAAATTTTATGTTTCCAATGTTCAGGATACCTTTCATTCTGATGTTTTCAAAGCAGAAAACACTTTATTTACAGGTAATATATCGGTGTATAACGGCTGTAGCTACATCATATAATACGTTCTAGCTACAACCTCTTTGACATGTTCAGAATAAATGCATGTGCTTTATTATGAGGAGACATTTTAAGCCAACACAGGTTTTTGCAATCGATCAAAAAGTAAAGAGGAAATCAACCCTTTTCAATTTTCAATTTTCAATTCAGAAACATCGCCAGCAAAGCGTTAGATAACCATTAAACAGATTCAGTGATACTGTGATGTTCCCAATTATATAATAATGCATTTGTATGACTGTGGCCTCCTTGAGATTAACGGTGCCTACATATTTAGTACCGTCAAGCTACGCCCCTGATGCCATGCCGATTAACCTTTCCGCTGCCAAATGGCTATTAAACGCGTTTGCAAACAAATGCCGTTTCAGGTGAGATAGCTCATAACGTAACGTGTTGTATGTATCTCCTGAAATATACATTAAATGTTATCAACTTTCCTATTGGACGAACGATGGAGTGATCTAATTTGTAACATGGACGAGTCGATTTTGTGAAATTCGGCAGTGAAAGAGTTAATGATTGATATTAATGCTCCAGAATACGTATTGACACCGAAACAAGAGGTTGTTAAGACCTGCAACAAATTAAGGTCAGGCACTTGTATTTGATTGATTGGGATAAAACGGCGGATAGATCATCTCGGTCAACTACCCATCTGTTTCCTTGTTTTCTCACACAATAACTCTACATAAAAGTATTACCAATCAAATGGGCGTTTTCCGCTGTTAGCCCGACGAATGTCACTTGTTGCAGTGACTTTTGTCAAACTTCAGAAAGAAAGTTGACCGAGTTGGGGTTCGAACTTACAACTCCCGTGTCGCTTCCAACTGAGCTACTGGGGTTCGGCTACTGTAATTGCCCGTATTTTAAAACTGGCCCATCAGCCTTTGTGATTGCGCAGACGAACAATCAGAACTGATGCTGCATTGTTTCCTGGATAATCACGATGCTGAAAATAAATTATTCAATAACTCGAATATTTCGATAACACGAATATTTCGACAACTTGATTATTTTGATAACTCGATTATTTCGAGAACTAGAAGTAATAAAATCATTGCGTGTACACTGTACTTAAATGTATCGTCGTCTTAGTATTTTATTGTGTAGATAAATGTCATTCACCCTATAACTGATATAATAGAACGCCCTAGCAAACCCTCGTTTGTGCTCAGGGTTGGGATATTAGCATCACGAGTGACTCACTGATGGTTATGGTCGTTTTAATGTTATTCCAAGAGAACAGAGGCATTGACATGTTGCTCTTCCAGCCCTTATCGAAATTGAATATACTTGTATGTTATGCTGTCCAAACTATTCAGTTATCAGACACAATCATCTTGGTAATATGCAATGGCCCAATATGTATATATTTAACAAATTATTGTCAACTTCAAAACAGAAAGTATAGATAAATGTATGTAGATATATTTCTGAAGGTTATTTTATTCGCGATGACATCATAAAGCTTGTTGCTGTTCCCACACCTATTCTTATTGTGTACCGTTTTCATTTGATTTACCATCAACTATTTATCTGACATACTGTGTAGTAGTATATTTTGATTTTTTTAGTTTAAGCCATATTTTCCCACTTAAATGATCATGGACACATTTTGTCTATATTTGCCAATAAAGGATCGAATTGAAATTGATGACAGGATCGATAGATCAAAAGCAGTCAGTCATACATGTATTTAACTTACCCAGGAATGTTAATGGCATAACGTAAACATGCATATATGAGCCGTCCGCGGGGAAACCAACATTGTGGACTCTGCGTAAAAGTATCGACCCGGATCAGCCTGAGCATGCCGCGTAAGCCTACCCGGATAGACACATTTCGCCGCCTATGGAGTTTCTGTTTCGCAAATCATTACTATATACCTCTATCACCCTGAGACGGAATGTGTCGGCCCGGATTAGCCTGCGCGGTTGGGTCGATACATTACGCAGAGCCCATAATGTTTAATTTCTAATGGATCGGCTGCATTATATCGAATGAATACTCATGTTAGTACGACTGTCAGACTCAGATCACATCACTGTCACGACATGGTTCTATATTGATATTATTGCCATGCAGATGGCGAGTATTATATTCGTCAACAAGGCTGCTCACAACACTTCGAAGATAACATATTTCTAGCTGTATATTACCACATACAATCGTACAACAATACACTGTTTTACAGCATCGTACCCAACCTTCATTATGTTTAATCCTTGTTCACATACAACACTCTTAAAGGAGATGACTTTAATAACATTTTGGCCTAAAATTTGAGAAATCTTTGAAAAAGAAAGTATGATAATTAAAAAGAGTTAAACACATTGATGCAAACGGAGAAATTGCTTAATATGAATAACTTCTCCTCGTGTCACAATGTTTTAAAACTCATCATCTGCAAATGGCTTAAAAAGAATATATACAAGTGGAAAATGTTCAATTTAACAACGTACGTATTATGTAGTACACGGTGTGAACTGTGACGTACATTGAACATGGCGGTCACTTGTTTGTTTTTTAAGATATTTGTTTCAAAATTAAAAGTATAAATAAAACTGATATCGTTGTATATGTTATAGAAGATACACTTTGGCAGGTAAGATGTGTTATAATTCTCGAATTGTATTTTACAGTTGGGCAGCATTTTCTTTTCATTTATACGTTATATATATTTGATAAAGGTAGGCACTATGTTTGTTAGTGATAGGCCTATATATGCTCTACATTTCACAGAAGTAGGTTGATAATAAGCAATGAACTTATTTTCATATTTAGAACGATCATTTCAAGGGTGAACAAATACACAGGACTTCAAACATTGAACGATATATCATCTAAAACTGCACGTGCATGATACAATTGATACGTTATTTTAATGCGTAATATTGTATATTAAACTTACTGAAACAGAAAACAGAGATTATTTGAGCCGTCCTGCGAGAAAACAAACAGTGTGGACTCTGCGCAAAGAATCGCCCCGGATCAGCCTAAGCATGCCGCGCAGGCTTAACCTAATATACACTTTTCGCCTCCTGTGGATTTTCTGTTTCAGGCATCACTACTCTATACATCTATCCCCATGAGACGAAATGTGTTGGCCCGGATCAATCTGCGAAAGCGCAGGCTGATCTGGTCGATACATTACGCAGATACCATAATGTTGGTTTGCTCGCGAGACGGCTCATTTAACAATGCAGGTTTGATACGGGAATTCTATCCCGAGTGATATTTACGCGCGTAAGTGCGAGTTTGGTGGGTTATAGGCATACGCGGGAATTGCCACTGCTCATCGCAGTTGCGCAGTTTTGACGGGTTCCAGTGAATAAGTTACCTGGTGAACTCGTAGCCTGTATATTTTGGTGAATTCGTAACCTATCGTAAATGAGTACGTAACCTTTGTAATGTTTACATTTATATTGCAGAATTTGTGTTTGAAAAATATTTTTTATTATATTTTGATGTAATATTATTAAAGTTTACCTGCAATGATATACTGTTATGTATTGATTGTGTATGAATGCACCATATGTTGCCGAACATGCCGATGTTTGAATAATAGGGGTAGGGTTGTACAATAACGCATATTTTTTTTAAACCCATGGAAACATATCCTTTATTGGCCCTTTTTACCTCAGTTAGATATGGAGAAATGTATATAATACCTTAAGTATGATTTAGCAACAGTCAAAAAAAATATATTACCCTAAAAGTGGAAATAATTGCTCCAAAAGGCGCCCCCAATAGTTGGGGCCGGTCTGACTTTTTGGCCTCATAAATTAATACTTATATATCATTTATATAGTACTCTGTACAATTATTGATGGCATACATAGGGCACCAAATTAAACAGGAATTGACTTGAAAGTATGCATACAAGCCAATTTGTTATTATTTAGACTTCCAATAAATCGCTCAAGAATTTGACTACGGTTGACCAAATCATCGTTTTTCGAAAGTAGGCCTACTCTACACAAAAATCTATCTCGGTGACCTATATAATTATATTTGTTCATATTAGTTTTTGAATTTGGGAGAGGAATACATAGTCCAAATTACAAGAGCTCATCAACGGCGTAACTATTTAGTAGTATATATGGCTTTAAATGACGCGGGACGAAACTGCTCGTATAAAACATGCAAAGGTAAACAGATGTTATGCTTCGTATACGACCGATGACTGTATAAGTCTTTTCTGGCAATTTACGTCACACTGCGATATAATTTATATATTCTAATTTTTGAATTGGTGTTTTCTTGACGCGAATACATAACGTACGATAAATCTATAATGAATGAAATTACATGTAACGCGCTCTTAGCAAACGAGTGTTTCTGCTTGGAGGGATACAAATATTAGTATTAAACATCCAATGGTATTTAAATGTAATACTTCTTACACGACGGTTGCATACAAATGTATATAGCATGTCTCGCAACTGTCGGTACATTGTGATCAACGCTCTGAATTTGTTGAGCGTTTTCATGACGCGAATACGTATCATGACGTAGGGGATGACGTAATATATGTGACGTCATAACATGTTATCCGAGCGACTGATAGCATCCCTTGCGAATCATTTCATCTCCGGATATTTATAAAATCTTCTTCGCAGTACATGTATATGTATGATTATAAATGTGATATATTGCATAACATGTAACCAAGGTCTATGTGGCGTAAACCGCCGCAGGTTAGACCGGATATCAGGAAAATAAGATTAATTCCGAATGTTATTAACAGCGACACAATTATTTACCTTATGTATTAGCTATTTCTCATACACGTCATAATTTGTTAATGGAAATGTGATCCCTATAAATCTATAACAAATAAGGGAGGGTTGTTGTTTGGGTTATACTTTAGTGTAAAGAGATGCAGATAACGTAACTTTACCTATGTAATTTTACTGTGTGCGTTGTCGCATTTTTCCGAGCGCATATGCACTCCTGCGCATCTGAAGCAGAGGGCTTTTGGAAAATAATCTCGCAAAGTAGAAATAAATGGATTGTTTCATTCGGTTGGAATGTTAAGCAGACGATTAAAGAAAACATATCCACATAAATATGGATTCTCTAAAAGTTTAAATTAAATTTTTAAAAAGAGTTAAAACATTCGGACACAGTGAGAAATTGATGAGCATGAGCAATATCTCATTTCGTCACCATGTTTTTTAAATTCGTCTGTTGTAAAGGTAGCAATATGTAGTAAAGGGTTGATTAATATGCTTTCACTGACAGATCTATTTCATTATATTGCCGCCACCATGTTTGCAAAGTCGTCTGCTGCAGGCAGGTATGTATTTCTGTTTTATTTGGAAGGGTTATCAGTTTTCCCACATATAGACGCATCTGCAGCAGACGACTTTTAGAGAAAGGTTTGCAAAAGTGAAATTGCTAATAATGAGAATTATCTGTTTTTGCTACAATTTTTTCAACTTTATCTAATAATTATTCATGGTGGAAAGAGTTGAACGACACGGACACTGATGTATTTTCTATTAACGATATAGGCCGTTCCACGAGAAAACCGACATTATGGACGTTGCGTAATGTATCAACTCATATAAGCCTGTTCAGTCTTCACAGGCTAATCCGGGCCGTCACATTCAGTCACATCGGGATAGAGGTATATAGTAACAGAAAATCTACAGGAGGCGAAAAGTGTCTATATTCGGCACATATATCGATAGTGCATCGTCATTTTGTCATTAGAATCTGTGACATTTGTATACATATTAAAGTTTTGTTTGATAGACACAATGCAAAACATAATAAACATTAACACACATTTTAATTGGTTTAATAATGCTCACAGCATGACGTCCATTTTGCTAAATAACGACGTCACAACGTTTCTTAAAATACTTTGTTGTATTCGCTCTTTTCCTAGAACTTTTAATTGTCCTCAGACTGAGCAAGTATTCTGACTCGTAAAGAGGTAAATTGCACGGAATGGGAGACAACGGTCAGTAAGCTCCCTTTAATACTCTCTAAATCCGTCCTATCATTTGGTTTCCTCTGTTTTTGTCATTGGTTTCTTTGCACTGGATGGTGCACTTATAATTTGCATTTTCTTGACCAACTGTTATGAGATGGATTAGTAATTCCACATTTGTGTTATTTAAACCCTGCTATTTAAATTTTTTTCTCTTTTGAATCATCACTTTAATTCACACATTTATGATTAATGTGTACAGAGTAATTGCAATATATCATTGCGAAATAACGATAAAGACAAATAGCGATAAAGACAAAGGATTCCAACTAAAAGGACCTTCCTACTATTTGGTCTTTCTTGGTGTTGATCTGACAAGGGAGATAATATAATTATCACTTATCTCCCTCATTGCTGACACTTATTAATGCTCACGTTGCTTACGCAAACAATAGCATGACAGATTCAAACAGTTTGGCTTACTGGCCGTTATTATTAGTTATTGGGTTTGTTACTGAACCACTACGGAAATATAGGGGGTCTGTAGGAGGATGGGGCGAGGCGATAGTGGGTCAGTAACAAACCCAATAATTGATTTATTTCATCGATCACCTTCCAGCACTTATTTTGACCCAGATGAAGCGGTAGGGTAAAAGTTTTTCAAAAATAACATTTTTTAATAAATTCAGATTTTTTAAGTAAAAATATTCATGTAGATCTACATCATATTTGTCAACATTAAAATGAAGTTTGTTTATTGTTACGAAAAGAAACGCATTTTTGTGCATTTGTCATAACCGGACGGGCACCTTAATTGTTAGAAACACTGAGGCAAAACAATAACTGTTCAATAACTAAAAAATATATGCAATTTTAAACAATTTTAATGTTAAACATAACAAGAGCAAATAATTACTCATTTACAGAAAGAATTCACAGTTTAATAATTTAACAATTCCTGATTCTTTCACAGTCACAAATCACAAGTTACTGACCCACGTGACTTCGCTTATCCACTGAAAAGGCTAGAAACTAGTGGAAGGTGAAATAATGTCTCTTTTAATAGAACTGATGCAGTCATAGTTCATAGTATACGTAGAAAATATTTCATGAGTGTTTATTTTTTATCACTTTTATTAAATGAGTTTTCTAAGATGATATGCCCCGAACCTTGGCCAGAATCATATTCAGCTTAGTTAACAAGTTTATTAAAATAGACACAAAATTGATTAATGAGGCGTATTTCGACAAAAATCTACATGAAATGTGCAGCTTTTGGCGCCGAAGTGACTTACCTATGACGTCACTTTATTTTCATAGTTTGGTGTTCGCATTGTAACAAAGACTCAAACGTTATACTGGATACCGAACTAGAATTCGCAGACGATGCTATGTATTCATAATGCGGCAGTCCAATTCCCATTCCTACTTCCGGTCGTGTCATGCCAGAGACTTCAAACATAACATAAAATGGTGTCCCTCCTTGTCGCTCAGGAGTTTAGGCTTAACATTTCGATCGGTTCGAACATGTCAGAAATACATGCAACGTACCCAGGACAGGCAGTCATGTTTACAATAGAATTTCTTGTTAAAAAACGGCACAAAACATCGTACAAATAAACAAAACGGACACACCATCATTACAGAACACTCTTGCATACTGGTTTTGCTAACATATTGGATACCAATTGTAAGGATAAAACTGACTTGTCACGATTCTAGAATGCCAAACATTTATTGACCACATCGTCTTGTATTTTCTTGTACAAAAAAATTACAAAATATGTTGTCTTACAAATCTAACACTCACTCCTGAAACACGATGCTGGTATTTTCAAATCATTATACTTTTTTTTTTTTGTAATTTTGTTAAACTATATGGCTTATGAATTCCAGTTATGCAGATAGGCGTTTGTAACGTGTTTGATGTTATAGAGTCTCGACCCACTGAATGTTACAAGATCGCAGGGATTCATCTTGTCACCACGGTTATTGTACACGATTCTAGAATGCCAAGCATTTATTGACCACAGCGTCTTGTATTTCCTTGTACAAAATACAAATATGTTGTCTTACAAATGTAACACCCACTCCTGAGACACGTTGCTGGCATTCAAATCAAACAGATGGTATACATAGGTGTAGTTCATCATTACACATGCTAATGATATCATATGTAAATCAAACAGACGGTACACATAGGTGTAGTTCATCATTACACATGCTAATGATATCATATGTAAATCAAACAGATGGTACACATAGGTGTAGTTCATCATTACACATGCTAATGATATCATATGTAAATCAAACAGATGGTATACATAGGTGTAGTTCATCATTACACATGCTAATGATATCATATGTAAATCAAACAGATGGTACACATAGGTGTAGTT
>JAUELF010249116.1:0-12008 GCA_031471495.1 Clinocardium nuttallii | reverse complement strand
ACAATCGGTATAGAAAGACTCCTCTGGAGTCTCGAAAACTCGCACGAGCAGACTTTTCCGCGTTTTGATTAGCCTGCATCGTTTCCCTATATGAGCCGTCCCGCGACAAAACCAACATTATTGCATCTGCGTAATGTATCGACCAGATCAGCCTGCGCTATCCGTGCAGACTGATTCGGGCCGACACATTCCGTATCAGAGGGATAGAGGTATATAGTAATGATTCATTGAACAGAAAATCCACAGGACGCGAAACGTGTCTGTCTGAGTTAGCCTGCGCGGCATGCTTAGGCGGATCAGGGTCGACACTTTACGCAGAGTCCATAATGATAGTTCTCATTTACTATTTAACTATTCCGAATCACTCCTAAATTACAATTAGAAAACGATAACATAAATATTGACTTTGGTCAATCATCAGCCGAGAGATCCTTGGATTAAAAGCCCGCCTCGTATCGAGTTAAATTTCGCTGATCAAGAAACTAATACAACGTTAAAATGACCTGATTTCGAAAAGAAACGAGTATTATATATCTTCGTACTGGGGCAGGCACTTCTGTATCTATCATGGTCCAGAGTGTCCATTTATATGTGACGTGGAACGTACAATGATGTTTAATGTTGGAAACACGAGTGAGTTGACCTTATATGAAACTCTGCCAATGACCATGTGTACGTTTACTTTTAACACTGCAACAGAAATATGTTACGTGGTTAAAATAAATGTAACTATATCACGGTAGTTCCTGTGAGAGTTATCAGTACTTCCGGTCCATTTATCCTGACACCAGAGAGCCAGTCGTTACGCTAACACCTCAATACTGAGCACCAAGGATGGACATCCATAACTACGATATTCTATTGTATTTGGTATAATGTTATCCGTTAAATTTGACAATTTAGTTCTTGCATTTCACTATGACTTTAGCTATTAGTTATGTATTATTTGAATGTTGACTATGAATTTAGATATGCTACAAGTTTACATCATGCCGGCAAAACGGCGTGTTAAGAACACCAAAAGGTTATTTGATGTTTGTTAAGTTTTTATATGTAATTGTTATTCAATCAGCCTTACTTAATTATATCCCCTTTCTCAGACATTTTGACTGGAAAGTAAACAATAGATGTTATCAATGCCATATGTCGCATTGAGCTGTTTTAGCAGCGATTCACACTACGTATCTTACTTATTAAATGTATATTCAATATTGAGATAATCGATCATGTTATTTGATAGGTCAGTTAATAAATGCGCAGTTGATGTCTGAAGTAAATTTGGTATAAATTGACATTCTATTTTTGAAAACAAGTAAGATTATTATTATTACAAGGAGTACCTTTTGCTTCACATGTGGCTTTGCATTTTACTTTGCATTTGACTTAACAATTTGAGTTCAAGTGACTTAGATATTTTGTGTTACATATATCTTATATTTGTTGGAGTGCCAATATCTGTATCTGTTTTAAGTAATAATTAAACTGTGTTGAACCTTTCGTATAGTTACGTAACATTCCTAAACTCCAGAAGCCACAGCACAATAAGTCACTTGAACTCAAGTTGTTAATCACTATGTCTCTGGAACTCCCAAAGTATAAAAGTCAAATCAAATCAAAGCAAAGGTATTTCTCCTTTTACCTCAATATTTCCCAAAAACTGTATCAACTTTTCAATATTTCGATGTTTCTCCACGGATGTTTGCAATCCAGACGACTGGAAGCAGACACCGAGCGTGTTTATAAATCACGAATCACGAATCGATGTATGCTTAAGTTACTTAATTAAACATCGATTCAATTTAAAGTTTAAACCAAATCTAGGCAAAATATTTTGAATTTCGATTTCATAATTACTTTATAATTCATGAATACATAATCGTTCTATTTGTGTTTGTTTATTTTACGATGGAATAAAATATATCATACACGATAAACATGTATACAATAGTATTATGTTACTTCACTAATCATACGAATATATACGATAAACATGTATACACTAATATTATGTTACTTCACTAATCATACGAATATAAACGATAAACATGTATACACTAATATTATGTTACTTCAATAATCATACGAATATATACGATAAACATGTTTACACTAATATTATGTTACTTCACTAATCATACGAATATAAACGATATACTTGTTAAATCTGCTTGTAGTTATGCCTAGTAGATACTCCCACAATGCACCATATACACGTCTGTGCGTATACTTGATGTTAATCTAGTACGTCCCTGGTGGCGTATGAGGGAAAGCGTTAAATACTGCCTTGCTATTATAGCGACGTGATACAGGGATCTACCCTTGTCTGGCCGGGCTTTTTTCAGCTGGGTTACATATATAAATGATAACTTTATTATTGAATAGAGTTTTTAGAAAGTCGTCGCCTACGGATGCGTCGACACCAGTCTATATGTGGGAAAGGGATAAACAAAGAGACATAACATGCCAATATCCTTGGAATTCATTTCAGTAGTTTATTTCATTTTGTGCTTTCCTATGTTAAAAAAAATCCTACTTTCTTGATGTTATTACTTGTTATACAAATCCTCATGAACATAACATTCAAACTTTCCAACAAACAGACGACGTTTGACGCATTAGCAGCAGACAAAATAAGTAATTTCTCATGATGACACAATTGTCAGACAAATTTCAAAAATATGAGCCGTCCCGTGAGAAAACCAACATTTTGGCAGCTGCGTAATGTATCGACGGTGAAGCATGTGTGACATGCTTAGACTGATCTGGATCGATACCTCAAGCAGATTCCACAAAGTTGGTTTTCTCGCGGGACGGCTCATATAAGTAAAATTAAAGATCAGCTGGAGTGTTGTGATTATTCGGGGGGAAATCGAACCAAAATATTATTAACATATTTGTGACATTTATGGCTTACTTACCGTATATCTAATATTAATCGATTATAATACCCTGATAAATATCTTCTTACTCTTTTCTTCTTCTTCTTCTTCTTCTTCTTCTTCTTCTTCTTCTTCTTTTTTCGAACGTACACATATTTTATATGATCATGAATAAACAAAAACGGTACTGAAGTAAAAATACTGGAGCCGTCCCGCGAGAAAACCAACATTATGGCATCTGCGTAATGTATCGACCAGATCAGCCTAAGCTATCCGCGCAGACTGATCCGGGCTGGCAATTCCGTCTCCAAGGGATAGAGATATAGAAAAATGATTTCTGAAAAAGAAACGTGTCTGTTCGGGTTAGCCTGCGAGCCATGCTTAGGCTTAGGCTGATCAGGGTCGACACTTTACGCAGAGACAATGCTGGTTTTCTCGCGAGATGGCTCACTTGTAATTTTATTTTAATGGGTTTGTGTTTAGATGTCATAGCAACTAGTTATATAATAGGTTTATACGCCGGTAACATACCTCGAATTAACGTTGCAGATTCTTGTCCGACCTGTTAAATTTCACCGTAAGTGTTTGCAAACCGATCGTTTTGCGGATAAAGTCCTTGTTTCAAGTGTTTATGGTAGATATTTGGCTATACATGCTGGTACAAAGCGCTTTATTCAATCGTCTGTTCTTTAATATATTGTATAGGACCAACATGCAAACATGGGTCAGATCCAACTTACGAGGAAGTTAGATCCCTCGTTAATATGAGCCGTCCCGCGAGACCATTATTGTGGACTCTACGTGAGCATGATGCCCAAGCATGCCGCGCAGGCTTACCAGTACAGACACCTTTCACCGCCTGTGGATTTTCTGTTTCAGGAATCATTACTCTGTACCTCAATCCCCCTGAGACGAAATGTGTGGGCCGGATCGGTCTGCACGGACAGGGCAGGCTGATCTGGTCGAGACATCACAAATATTCCATAATGTTGGTTTTCTCGCGAGACGGCTTATCTAACATACATTTTTAATTGCGTGCTGATTCTCGGAGGGTACGGTTTGATCCAAGTGAAATATTCACCCTAATATTCACTGACGATGTTGCGCTGATGAGCGACACTGTTGTTGATAAAACTGTCTGGCAGCTGGATAAAGTTATCTTATTGGATTTATACTATGTTATACAATTGAAATATGTTGTGGTTAACGAACAGTGTCGTATCTGCGTTATGTAACGACCCATACAAGCCTAACCATGCCGTGTCGCCTTCTGTTTCGGGAATCATTACTCTATACCTCTACCACCCCCCTCCCCTGAGACGGAATGTGTCGGCCCGGATCAGTATTTGTACTGTGCATGCTGATCTGGGTCGATACATTACGCAAAGGACAGTTCAAATATATGCTTTCTGTTAATTGTGCTGAGAAAAAGATGACCGTGATCGATACGCGCTATTTAATATAGCATTATCTAAACGATGTATCAACTATTGGTTAACATTAAAATACACGCCTAAAGATGGATATGTTAAAAATGTCACCTTATGTTCAAATAATAAGATGTGTATCAAAATTGGGCTACGTATGTGAAAAATGTTCTTTTCATGGATTATATTGGGCCTGTTTTGGAGAGTCACCTTGTAACGAACAAAATATTATACTATCTTGCATGTTAAAAAGGAAAGTTGAAAGACCAGTTCTGGCATATATTTCATGACTTTTGCAGTAAAAGAAGTCATTTTGGTGTTTAATATCCTTAATTGATTTAGGTATATTAAGGAAATCTCTTTCAATGTTTAGAACTTCTGTTCACGAACTTATGGTAGTAAAGAAATGGCTAACCGTGATTAAAGAAGCATTTTCGTTGATATAATAAATAGAGAAACAAAATATAATAATTGAGCCGTCATGTGAGAAAACCAACATAGTGGCCTCTGAGTAATGTAAGCCTGCACAGTCCGCACAGACTGATCCGGGTGGACACATTCCGTCTCAGGGGGATAGAGGTATAATGTAATGAGTCCTGAAACAGAAAATCCTCGGTGTTGTAGTAAAAGAGAGTATGTCTCTAGTGTGAGAGGTCGCGGATCATCATCATTTGACCGTCTCGTTGTTGTAGTAATAGAGAGTGCGTCTCGAGTATGGGAGGTCGCGGGTCATCATCACTAGTTACCGGGATGATCGCCTCGGTGTTGTAGTAATAGAGAGTACGTCTCGAGTATGGGAGGTCGCGGGTCATCATCACTAGTTACCGGGATGATCGCCTCGTTGTTGTAGTAATAGAGAGTGCGTCTCGAGTATGGGAGATCGCGGGTCATCATCACTACCGGGATGATCGTCTCGGTGTTGTAGTGATAGAGAGTACGTTTCGAGTATGAGAGGTCACGGGTCATCATCACTAGTTACCGGGATGATCGTCTCGGTGTTGTAGTGATAGAGAGTACGTCTTGAGTATGAGAGGTCACGGGTCATTATCACTACCGGGATGATCGCCTCGTAATTGCAGTGATAGAGAGTAAGTCTCGCTCGAGTAAGAGAGGTCGCGGGTCATTATCACTACCGGGGTGATCGCCTCAGTGTTGTAGTGATAGAGAGTACGTCTCGAGTATGAGAGTTCGCGGGTCATCATGACTACCGGGGTGATCGCCTCAGTGTTGTAGTGATAGAGAGTACGTCTCGAGTGTGAGAGGTCGTTGGTCATCATCACTAGTTACCGGGATGATCGCCTCGTTGTTGTAATGCTAGAGAGTACGTCTCGAGTATGAGAGGTCACGGGTCATACCAAATACTTTAAAAATAGTAGTAATGACTTTCCCTACTTGGCGCTCAGGGTTTTGGGGTTGTCATGGCGACTGACTTCCTGATGTCAGAATAAATATACCAGTAGCTCTGGTACCCTGTGGTATTACTAGGCATTACAAGGCGTTAAACCCTACATAAACAAACAAACTAATACTTCTGAAATGAGCGGAATCAGGCAGATATAATATTGATAAATCCTGTTTTAAAATGACTGTGTTAAATTAAGCGTCACAGACAGTTTAAATCCTAATTACATAGTTATAGGGCTTTTTGAGCCACGTCGGACACACCACCGACATCGAGGTTTTGAAATTAAAGCTACATTAAAGTACGATTACGTAGCATATTTATACAGTCGACATGTTAGTCATATTTATAAAGTCGACATGTTGGTCTTATTTATATAGTCGACCTGTTGGTCTTATTTATATAGTTGACATGTTGGTCATATTTATAGAGTCGACATAATGGTCTTATATATAGTCGACATGTTGTCCATATTTATATAGTCGACATGATGGTCATATTTATATAGTCGACATGTTGTCCATATTTATATAGTCGACATGTTGTCCATATTTATATAGTCGACATGTTAGTCATATTTATATAGTCGACATCTTGTCCATATTTATATAGTCGACATGTTGGTCATATTTGTGATTCGATGGCGAACAGTTTGTTGTAAAGCCTTATTTCAGTTATTGAACATCGTGTTCGGGGTAAAATACAAGTAATACCCAAAGTATTACTCCCGACAGCAATACAGCAGTCGGATTGCATTGCCTTCTCCGTAAACCGGAGCGGAAAGGCAGGGGTTAAGAATCCATTGCTACCATTTCTAAATCACTTAGCAGGACCCGACCAAGGATCTAATCCTGATATTTCACTCCCATAAGGGACGCCATACCATGGACACGGTAAAGGGCGATCGGGAACAACTGGCCAGGGTGTGCAGAGATACAATCTCATCTGGATAATCGATGTTTGAAAAACATCTACGGTCGGTTTTCGCGTCACGTGCGTCATTTTAACGCCAATTTAAGCCTGTGATGGGTACAGGCGAACGTGCTCTATCACACAAATGTACACAGTTCGTATCTGAACCGCCTCATCAACCGTGTGGTCTCAGCGTAAGCATGCCGTGCAGGCTCACGCGGATAGACACTCTTCGCCTCCTGTGGATTTTCTGTTTCATGAATCAATACTCTATATCTATATCCCAACAAGACGGAATGTGTCGGCCCGGATCAGTCTGCGCAAACAGCGCAGGCTGATCTGATAGATACAATATCACCTGCGCGGTTTGAGCTGTGTGTGTGTTGTAGATGCCATAATGTTGGTTTTCTCGCGAGACGGCTCATATTTACTCATTTACGCTTTACCACTACAAATTTAATATGCATTCAAGGTTTATACTGTATTATGTACAATACTTAAATTTTCAGTTAATGGCAAGTATAAGTTTTGTGTAAAATTACAGTGTGTTCAAATGCTGGCTATAACGTTTAATATACATGTATGAATACGCAAATATTTGTATTTTTTGTATTACTTATGTTAATATGTACACTGTTTAATAGTGCATTCTGCCCGCTGTATTTCTAAATAAACTTGTAAACTTTTAGAAATAACCCTTTTTTATACTGACACAGCTAGACAGCAATATTAATAGAGATGCTTTAAGTCACTATTAATGTGCATATTATTCATTATTATGACTCTAAACACGTGTATTAAAACGGAAAGTGTGGACTTTGGCGAGGTCATCCGAATGCGCTACATCACGGAAGTCGTCACAGCTGCTGGTACATGTTATTAACTCTCTCTTGACTGACAAAGCCAGACTGTAACTTAAATGCAGTTTTAACAGTACGAACATATAAACGTGTATGGCCCATTAAACTCTTTAAATTGCAAAGCGAGTGTTTATTATAATAGATAAGTTCAACTAAGTGGTAGTTACACAGATTGTAATATCTATTGAACCACACGCATTACAATTGAATTTGAAACTAATCCCGCTGAAATCAAGGTAACTGATCTTATATAACTGAAAACATTGTGGTAAAATCATTTCACTTCTATACAATAATTAAACATCATTTACGAGCATTTTTTCACGTTTTTGCCAATATGTTTTAAATGCCGTCTGCTGTATATTTGTTGAATGTTAGAACGGGTTAAATGTTGTTGCAAATAAATGGAGTTATATACTTGTTATAAGTATGTTATGTACGGTGTTGACCACTTTAATACTGCAAGAAAGCAAGGTGAATGTGATTTAAATGTGTTATTACAGACATTACAGACAGAGTAAATGTTGCTTAAAGTCGAGTACAGTCGGACTGGTACAGTCTATATTTGAGTCAGTTATAGCAGACGACATTTGAGACGTCCCAAGAGAAAACCATCATTGTTGACTCTGCGTAAAGTATCGACCCGGATCAGCCTTATCATGCCGTGCAGCCTAATCATGCCGGATAGACAGCTTTCGTCTCCTGCGAATATTCTGTTTCAGGAATCGCTACTCTATACATCTATCCCCCTGAGTCTGAATGTGTCAGTCTCGATCAGTCTGCATGGACAGCGCAGGCTGATCTGATCGATACATTACGCAGATGCCATGTTGGTTTTCTCGCGGGACGGCTCATTTGATGACATTATGAAGAAGAGAGATATATACCTTGTTTTAGAACGCGTTATATCTCCGTACCGAACAATACTTTTAACCCTTTCATTTCAAATGTTCCAGAAGGTTTTTTCAAGTCTGGTCTAATGTGTACATATTAGACTTTCAAACGATTTTTAGTCTAAATAATCTTAATACATATATATATACCAAACGTTCAATTGGACACCATTGTAAATCAATTACGAAACTCGAACAGATGGTTTGCTGACACTAACTATATAACATGACGGTATTCAGTACAATGGGGTTATACATAGCCCAATTTCAATAATTGATTCCAGTATTCCATACCGTTTTTCAAAAAAAATGAAATGAAAAATTGCATTAAAACGTTAAATTAACGAAAAGGAATATAAATGAAAATGAACAAAATAGAATACAACTGAAAGGAAGGGAATAAGTTCTGCCTGCACATTCCCAATAAGCTGTTTTGGACCCGAAGGTTCAACACCTATACATATTAAAAGATCCTAAGTTGTAGCTCAATAAGATGGCATCCAGACAACTATGAAGCTTCAACTGACGGTTAATGACGGCATTCAGATACACTATATAGTTACAACTGACGGTTAATGATGGCATTCAGATACACTATATAGTTACAACTGAAGGTTAATGACGGCATTCATATACACTATATAGTTACGACTGACGGTTAATGAAGGCATTCAGATACACTATATAGTTACAACTGACGGTTAATGACGGCATTCAGATACACTATATAGTTACAACTGACGGTTAATGATGCATACATATACAATATAAAGCTACAACTGACGGTTAATGATGGCATACATATAGAAAATGGAGCTACAACTGAAGGTTAATGATGCATACATATATGCTATAAAGCTACAACTGACGGTTAATGATGGCATACAGCTACAATATGGAGTTACAACTTAGGCTAATGATGGCATACATATACAATATAGAGTTACAACTTAGGTAAATGATGGCATACAGATACAATATATAGTTAAAACTGACGGTTAATGATGGCATACATATACAATATAGAGTTACAACTGACGGTTAATGATGGCATACAGATCCAATATGGAGTTACAACTTAGGTAAATGATGGCATACATATACAATATAGAGTTACAACTGACGGTTAATGATGCTATGCAGATATAATATAGAGCTACAACTGACGGTTAATGATGGAATACAGATACAATATAGGGTTACAACTGACGGTTAATGATGCTATGCAGATATAACATAGAGGTACAACCGACGGTTGATGATGGCATACACATAACATATGGAGTTACAACTCACGGTTAGTGATGGCATACATATACAATATAGAGCTACAACTGACGGCTAATGATGGCATACAGATACAATATAGAGTTACAACTGACGGTTAATGATGGCATACAGATACAATATAGAGTTACAACTGACGGCTAATGATGGCATACAGATAATATATGGAGTTACATCTGACGGCTAATGATGGCATACAGATACAATATAGAGTTACAACTGACGGCTAATGATGGCTTACATATAGAATATGGAGTTACAACTGACGGTTAATGATGGCATACAGATACTATATGGAGTTACAACTGATGGTTAATGATGGCATACAGATACTATATGGAGTAACAACTGACGGTTAATGATGACATACAGATACTATATGGAGTAACAACTGACGGTTAATGATGACATACAGATACTATATGGAGTTACAACTGATGGTTAATGATGACATACAGATACTATATGGAGTTACAACTGATGGTTAATGATGACATACATATGGAATATAGAGTTACAACTGACGGCTAATGATGGCATACATATACAATATAGAGTTACAACTGACGGTTAATGATGGCATACAGATACAATATGGAGTTACAACTGACGGTTAATGATGACATACATATACAATATAGAGTTACAACTGACGGTTAATGATAGCATACATATACAATATGGAGTTACATCTGACGGTTAATGATGGCATACACATACACTGTAGAGTGAGAACTGATGGTTAATGATGTCATACATATATAATATGGATCTACAACTGACGGCTAATGTGGTCATACAGATACAATATAGAGCTACATCTGACAGTTAATGATGACATACATATATACTATGGAGGTACAACTGACGATAGTCAATCGAATGTTGCCACCTCGGATAATTCACCGAAACCTAGTCTTCCAGAAGTAACTACTCACAACCTGTTGTATGAAACAACCTGACGTTACCACACACTGTCAGTAACTCTTCCTACTCCAGCCAGGCTAAATCAGTTGATCCTGAAAACGTGACTGGTCAACCATTACTAAATTCTGCTGATCAGCCGTCTAAGCGTCAATCTACGACTCCAATACCTCTATAGTATACTCACAACTCAACTGCGGCAGCTACGCAGTATCGACAGCTTTTTTCCAGACCGTATCTCATACCAGCTACAAAGCAACCTGCGTCAGCCTTTACTCACCTTCGTCCGGATGATGTCCAACGTGTTGGACTAATGAACGGTAACTGAAACCAACAGGATCATTTGCATACTTTTACATGTGTTTGAGAGATTGTGTAAAGAGGCCATTTAAAAGTCACTGCCAGGAAATCTTCACACCGTTATAAACCCCATATTTCTACAGATGTTTGTCAAATCTTTTAGTAAGTAGCCCATTTAAAGTGCATTTTAAGCTTATTCACATTCTGAAAAAATGTCAGTGTTTTTGTGTCTTTATACGCTTTTGATGGTTTATAGCCGCAGTTCACCTGGTGTGAAACTATAATACATTGAATTAAAAGGAAAACCCCTTTTGTGGTATTGCACAATTGATCTGTCAATAAAACACTTGCTATGCTGTTGAATTTCCCACACCCGATCATTTCAGCAGCTACGAAAATGATCGAGTATCAAATTAGCCAACACCAGTAATGAATTTATTCAAATATAACCCAGTTGTGATGCATTTCATATTTTGTTAGAAATAAATCGTTGTACATAACGAGCATGTTTCTGTATTTCACCAATTTGCTCAATTACAGCCGTTTCCCGTGAAAATGTTCTTTGCAGCGACAAACCATGAATGTACAACTAGTAACAGTGATATGACTGAACATCTGAACTAGTTACAGTGATATGACTGAACATCTGAACTAGTTACAGTGATATGACTGAACATCTGAACTACTAACAGTGATATTACTGATCATCTGAACTAGTAACAGTGATATGACTGAACATCTGAACTAGTTACAGTGATATGACTAAACATCTGAACTAGTTACAGTGATATGACTGAACATCTGAACTAGTTACAGTGATATGACTGAATATCTGAACTAGTTACAGTGATATGACTGAACATGTGAACTAGTTACAGTGATATGACAAAACATCTGAACTAGTTACAGTGATATGACTGAACATGTGAACTAGTTACAGTGATATGACTGAACATGTGAACTAGTTACAGTGATATGACAAAACATCTGAACTAGTTGCGGCGATATGACTGAACATTTGAACTAGTTACAGTGATCTGACAAAACATCTGAACTAGTTACAGTGATATGACTGAACATGTGAACTAGTTACAGTGATATGACAAAACATCTGAACTAGTTAC
>JAUELF010249105.1:0-12009 GCA_031471495.1 Clinocardium nuttallii | reverse complement strand
TAATCATACCTTGTTTAAGGGATGTAGGTACATGACCAAAGCAATACATTAAATCAAATAAAACAGTCACATAATGTTTTAACATTAATCCACCGTGAATGAGGTGTTCAATGCAAACCCGGTCTAGTCCACACATTTTACCATTTTTAAAAGTAGATAAGGCAGATAACATTTCCTCTTGGGATATGT
The DNA here is from genome assembly GCA_031471495.1 of Clinocardium nuttallii. Taxonomy (NCBI): domain Eukaryota; kingdom Metazoa; phylum Mollusca; class Bivalvia; order Cardiida; family Cardiidae; genus Clinocardium; species Clinocardium nuttallii. The sequence goes on along the minus strand of JAUELF010249105.1, from coordinate 11,820 downwards.
GATCCCCATCTACTATAATCGACTCTTCCTTGATACGATTTACATATGTGATGATGTTGCTCGTTTTACCCGTCATCGCTGCAGGCATTTTCGTTGTTAACCCTATTCAACCGACTGTCTACGTAAAAGCCTCACCTACCAAAGAGACGAGATCGATAGCCTTACCGACAAAAATGTATACAAGAACTGGCATATGCTTGTATAAATACATAAGACAACGAGAAATCAAATATTGTGTATCTTCAGAAAACAATCAAAGCAAGCTCTATACAATCGGAAACGACCTATCTTGCGACTTCGAATGTTCTAGAAGCCTTTGGTTAGCGACCTTAGAGGAGATCATGGGAAGGCCAATTTGTTTAATAAAGTTAATGTCACAGCACGTTTTAACGTCCTATCGATTGGGATTAACGCCGTTTTCACAATGTGTAGTCATGTCACGACAGCCAGTTCATCTACCAATGTATTTCTTGCTTTCCAACACCAGTACTCCAAACAAAAGTTGCTATTCTTTTAACATATACTATTATCCAACTGGTTAACCCCAAAACGAGTGTTTCTATAGTTTCTCACACGTGCAACTCACACACCGCTCTTCCATTTTTTTTAATTTAAGTCGAATTATAGACAAAAACGATGATTCAATTTTACAAAATATTGCTTTAAATATAATTTTATATACTATTTTGCGATTTAAATACACTTGTAATATATGTGAGGACACTTACATGTAGTGGACTTTCCTTGTCTGTCTTTCATGAAATATCATGTAAATCAGACGAACATGCTACCCTGTACGTATATACACGATAGCGACGTTTTGAGTCGGAGTTTAATGATAGTGTTGTGTTGTGTTCATGCGATGGTAAATGCATTCGAATTATTCATGTTTGTCTGAAAAGTCATGATTGTTTTCTTTCTTTTTTTATCTAGCTTATTCATTTATTAACGTTTCACATCAATATACTTGGATACTATAAGCTTGTTCAAGTGTTAAACATTTGTCTATTGTAATAACAATTTAATATTCTGTTCCTAAATCATTTACATGTCGAATGTCAAAAACAGACTGTTGTTAATATAGGGTCACAGCACTAGGATACACTTTAACATGATAATCTGGCGATGTCAGTTTGAGATACTCAACGGGTTCAAAGTGAATCGTAAGTGCAGTTTCCCGTTAACGTAGCGTGTTAAGTGGCCGGGTGGTCTAGTGGAAAACACGCTGGACTGTCAATCCAGAGATCCGTGTTCCTGACATGTTTGATATGAGCCTTCCCACGAGAAAATCAACATTATGTCCTCTGCGTAATGTATCGACCCAGATCATGATTCGTTGTCCGCGCAGACAGATCCGGAACGACACATTCCGTCTCAAGGTCATATAGGTATAGAGTAATGATTCCTGATACAGAAAACACACAGGAGGCGAAAAGTGTCTGCCCGAGTTAGCCTGCGCCGCAAGCTTCGGCGGAATCGGGTCGATACTTTATCCATAATGTTGGTTTTCTCGCAAGACAACTCAAATGTTTAATATATGTTAAAGGTTATCCAAGTACTGGTCATGTCTGGGCAAACGGCATCGCTTGTATCGGTTACACTAAGCACGTTAAAGATTTTAAGAGTATTTTCGAAAAGGTTATTTTATTTTTTAACCTACAATCGCTTCTTCTGATATATACTATTGCTACACAAAATCAAACAATGTAGACAGATGTGAACCTGCAAATTATGCAGTCTTATATTGATCTACATTGTATACACTTAATTAATGATATTGTAGTTAAATTTACTCAGTAATTAGTTAACCATGCCTGATGACGTGTGTTTTGGCGGGGTCAAAGTCAACTGTTAGTGATGTTTCCTGACACCTGTAGTTCATTCAAAGCCTCGTTGGGCGAATAATCCCCAATGTGAAGCACATTAAAACAAGTTGGTGAACATTATAAGGTTATCAAAATAATTCATACTCGGTACCAAGAGGTTTAGCTCTCGATAATAAACCCTTTTCCTATATTCGATTTTGTTTACTTGTAACTCTTTAAGAAACTTTTCTTTTGATATTTTGGCATGGATATTTGACATATATACATTACCTCCCATACGCGCACCTATCCTCCTTTATCTCTAATTATAAACCTCTCTCTTTCTCCCTCTTTCCCACTTTCCTGCTCCCTCACACTTTCTATTCTGTTTTTCTTTTCTTATATGATAAAGTATACTCCTAAAGTAAGATGATGTGGTCTGCCCATGTAAAATATTAAACCGTCCTTCCTGTAAATCATTCTTTAATGGAGAGGACCAAATTATTTATGAGCTTTCAGTCCAATCCATTTCTCGATTTGAGTATTTCCTGATGTTTCTTGTTATGTAAAATATATGATAACACAAATGTTTAAACAACAGAAGTTACATAAATGTGTTTGCCTTTTTAACAACACATTGGAACATGTCGTGAGATGAAGGTTTGAATGAAAATGTGCTCGCGTAGAGCATGTATTAAACATAATCGAGCCGTTTCGCGCGAAAACTCTGCGTAAAGTATCGTCCCGGATCAGCCTAAGCTAACATAGATAGACACTTTTCGCATCCTGAGGATTTTCTGTTTCTTTACTTTTATACCCCTGATACGGCATGTGTCGGCCCGGGTTAGTCTGCGAGGACAGTGCAGGCTGATCTAGGTTGATACATTACGCAGAGGCCATAATGTTGGTTTTCTCGCGGGACGGCTCGATTACTTCTCTGTTTCGCACTCTTTCAGCCATAAGAATAATCATTTAAGAAACAATAAAACCAATCAGTTACTGAATAAATATGCTGTCTTTGTTTGTCTAGCCACCAAATACCCTAATCGTGATTCCCGGACTGACTGACAGAAGACCGCGAAGTGACACAACAGTTCATGCATGTAAGCCAGGCGATACTGAACGTCGGATATACTCTTGATCGTTGTCGTACACTTAACGAAGACATCATATTGATCTATAACACTGACATACGTTCAACTACAACGGAACGCGGTATTCTTTTTTTTTTCTAAGTTTTGATCAGCTTTTCCCTTTTTTTTAAGTCCTACTTTAGAACACTAGAGAAGCGGGTGCTTTATTGTGTGTCACAAGATACATAATTTGTGAAAACATACCATGCATATTGCTCTTGATACGAATACCCTCACTACTGAATTAAGTCATTATAGCATTTAGGCAAATGGTGAAGATTGAAGTTTGTTGTAATTTGAATATTTTTCAAAAAGAAATATTCATGCACTATATTTGTACATGTTATATAATAAATATTCACACCCAAAGTCTGTCTAAGGATATAGCCTTTTACAAATACACTCTCTTTTGACTATAATATCAGCTTTAATCCAAAAGCAGTATGTGATTAATTAATGTATAGTGCAGACCATTCCGCAAATAGGATACTTTTCGATACTTCTGCAGCATTGTGACTTCGTAGAAAAAGAAGCAAACAGCTTTCCACTTCATCTTTAATACTTACTGGTATTTACATACAATTTCAAAATTTATCTAAACATAGGCTAGATAAGAATGAGTAAACTAGTTTGTTCCCACCTATATTTGGTAAACGCTCTAGTATGTGGACTCAAAATAAATTGTCTCACTGAAACTGTCCGTTTTAATACCCACAACATAGGGTTTTAGGGTCAAATAAGGGTTTTTGAATTTAAAATATTCACATTATCTAGAGTTCTGCCTAAAACACCTAAATGATAACGACTCAATATAGTCCAGGCCCGCTGGTGTAGTGACGAAACTGATAAGAGTTTAATTGTGATGTGACGATTGTAGTAATAATACCCACATGAAATATCCAGATTGGCGGATAACCAGCATATAACACTAGTATTAATTAGTTTTCTATGATATATATCAATGTTCCGAGAATTAGGGGTTATGGAATTTATACCAATTGATGTAACAAGAGAACCAACCGGCAAGTATCGCTACACTGCAGTTTGGCATAAACATAAATCACGTTAACTACAAAAGTCAAAACAGCCCAAAAACACGTTAACTACATATTACAAAACAACCCATGTTTCGCGACAAATTAACATTGCCTCAGTGAAGCTCACAGAGGGTTGAGAAGATTTATTATAAGCATTTAATGCAAAACATGCCATGTTTTCAACCAATCAACATGACTTGAAATAATCCGGTGCTAAGTCACCAGGAAACATTCTACAAAATAAATTGAAAATCAGAAAACTCGTTTTGAATGTGATTTTTTTTTAAAACCTAGCCATATAAGGCATCAGCCCAGCCAAGAGGTGGCCATGTCATTTTTACTAATCACCATGGTTTTAATGTAACCAAAAGAAGCTCACCAAATGAAAAATAAAATCAATCAAAATCGACCGTATACTTTAGGAAAAGAAGATTTTAAACGTTTTCACTTTGGCGAAATAGACCCACTACCTGACGGCCTAGTTTATTTTACTAATGAACATTGTTTGAAAGAATCCGATAAGAAACATTTCTGCTAAATAACATTAACATCGACCAACTAGTTTAAGAAGAATACTTTCAAGCGTTTTGTTTTGGTTGCCATGTAAATAAGTAGGAATTTAGGAGAGGACATTGCGAGGATGCTACCTATGAAGTGAACATTCGTGAAGACACACGTTTGACTGGCATTCCTATTCATGTATCATCATATATAGCATTAAAGCAAATACGACTGAAACTGTATTCACATATCAAAACATGTGTGAGTTACACAGTAGACTGTCTATTATATGTACACTAGTAGTATTATTAGTTTGTATCCTTGACGTTCAATAATATGCTATAGGTCATTCACTGCCGCTGTATTTACGAGCAAAGGAATATTTATGTTATGTTCTTAATTAACAGTAGTTAATTAAACAAGTCTCACGGGTGTGTTGCAAAAAAAGGAAATTGATAGCGTCTGGTGTAAACATATCACTTTAAACATCATGGATGAACACTACATGTGTGCAGTCTTAATTTCGCCACGTTTTGCTCTTTTGTTCGATACTCAATTAAGCAAATAACAATATAATGTGTTCAATCAATTATTTAAAAAAGTAAAAAAGAAATTTATGTTTATCATTTTAAAGTTATAACCAACATATATACTTGGAAACTAAACTATCTCCCAACATATTCATTTCTTGAATATCGGAAACCATAGCCTGATCGTGAATATAAACTAACGATATACGTTCTTAAAATGGCTACACAGCTGAGTGTGAGGGTAATTAATTAGAAGCAGAAAATAAAGAAATACATATTCAATAACATTAAACAGCATCAATAAAATGATACAGAATCAAGAATATAATACATAATACATTATACACTTCAGTATCAAATATATAACACAACATACATGTATATCATATTCTAAAGAGTAAATCATTAAGTACATACTGATTCTAAATATATGAATGTTAATGGAATATAGCACATTGGTGACACAATGCAATCAGTTTAACGTAAAACAGTGCAGAGTCTGATCAGATAATTACTTTTTTGAAGAAAATTATATTGAAATTAATATATATATGAGGTATGTGCATGGGTATATGTATATATATATATATATATTCATTTGCGTGTGTATATGTATATATGTTTTTATATACATATACATATACATTTCAATTTAAGCTTAATTAATAACTACATGTATTTTTGAACTATTTTATTGTCTTGACCATTTCTGTATGTATATTTGTGAATATCAACCATGAGCTGTTTATGCTTAAGTTGAAAATAAAATATATGTTCTGTTCTGTTCTGTTTATAATCAGTAGAGTCATAAGCAATATCTATTTAGCATATCCTGCAACTTCAAATAGCATAAAAATATGATCGGCCACCGAATATGATTTAATTCGTGTGCGCTATAAGTTCACCAATATCCACTCGTTAAAGGAGGATAAGTGTATACAATCGGTGCATCCTACACAGAATGTTGAATATCTTTTTTAAAACAATGTCAGAATACAACCAATATTATAGCTATCAGACTGGCAGTTTCATAACAAATGAACACTTTTATGCTTTGAAAAATAAACGGCAATTCATTGTAGTAAGAAGTCATTTTAAAAATACAATACAATACAATAAATGTTATAACATTCAGGCACATTTGCCTATAGTAAATAACAAACAAATGAAATTAGTAGACAGTTACGCCGTACATTTCTTTGCGTGTTGTTGATGTAACCAGTCTGTGGTAACTCAGCAGGTATCGACACTATGCAGGGACTCGAGCCGTAATAGTTCAATAACTAACAAGAAACACATAGCAATGAATGAGTAAAACATGGTACAGATTGGACTACATTTATAAGTCAAAGCAATGACACAGGATAGGAAAGGTTGGTCAACCAATGTGCATGCAGATGCTATATATTCAATATGTGACATTCTCTTTAGAATTAAAACGTTATTGCTGACACGTAAACTAATAATTTAATACAATACCTTACACTACAATACAATTAAATACATATAGGCTATTACGTTGCGAGAACGATAAATGGGTTCGTATTGCACGACTATAGTAGCGTGGAAAAATCGATATCTTACGAGACCGAAGATCGAGTAAAATATGGATTTTCAAACGCTACTTGTCGTGCAATACGAACCCATTTATCGCTCCAGCAACGTAATACTTCTTTTATGATACACCTACAATCTATGAAGGGTGGAACAGTAACAAATATACAGATTCAATATAGTTTGTACTGGGAAATAATTTAGTAATCGTGAATTGAAATGATGAATGGCAGATGAATATTTACTGCAATACTTAGGCCACGCCCCAAGAATGTTCTATTGCGTAGAATATAATAATAATAATTATATTCTTATAAGTAGGTCCCAAACTCAGTATCATAATATATTAACTATCACAACAAATCCTGGGACTATCGTGAGCGCTACGATACTAAGTTCACCAATACCATAACGAATAATCCTGTTTAACATCCACTGTCCAATTTAAAAGAGAACGTACGCTGTGATTAACTGTGTACATACAGCAGAGAGCTGTCAATACTGTGCTTATCCCCGAAAAGATTTAGTTTTTCTAGTTGCCTATGCATAGTGGTACTCTTCCCGTGATATAGGAGGAAAATGTTTACTAAAAGTACCATAATTAGAAATATTGTTTCATATCTTGATTTAAGAAGCCATAATTCGTAGGGAAGCGAAACATAATGTGTTTCATTGTAACCTTATGTTGTGAAGAGCTTGGTTTATACTTTTTTGATGAATTGAAATATTTCAATAAATGATCTCAAAAGATTATGTTAAAGACATGAACAAAACATATTTACATTTCAGATGTGATTACTCAGATTATTCAGAAGTCCTTTGTCCGCATGAAACTCTGAGCAAATAGCATAACATGTACAGCAACACAGTACTATACGAAACATAATAATTACTATTAAAACAAACACATTAAATGTACCAAGCAAATCAATATATCTAATCCGAAAGATTTGAAATATGATATTCAGGTGTGTTAACAAAAACATAGCCAAAATGTTTTGAGGCTCTGGGCCTCTTGAGATCCGGCTATGCTTTTGTTATAAATGAGTAATAACTCACACAGACACAATATCAATATCAAAATATCATCTTCAAATTGCAAAGGTATGATAAATTCATAAATTGATTGCAGATGACCGAATTCTATTTCAATTTGATAAAGTAGACCTATCTAATTTTCATATATCATTACTCAAAAGTTATTAAGAAGCCATTGTCCCCATGAAAAAGATTGACAAAGGGATTTTCAGTCAAAATAATATACTGCCCCACCAGCAGCTCTGTTATTGTTAAAGTTATATAGATAACATAGGGAAGCTAACGTATATTTTTTATATCTGAACAAGACGATTTCCCGAGACGATTAATTACAACATCGGACAACCATTTTGTTTCCGCTAAAGTTGCTCTACCAATACGAACACTAATTAATTATATATCAATTTATGTTACACCCTGCCCACGACTGACCTAGCTGTCGTGAAAAGAATGACATAGTCACTGTACTTCCATCCATTTATAAACAAATAGATAATTTACTGCTAACTCTCAAACTTAAATAGTGCCAAAGTGGCTGATCTGGGCAGAAATAAATGATTTTGTGTTACTCTATGCATAGGTCGATTAGAATGTGCATCATTCTCCAAAGTAACGTTTCCTTCTTTCAAATCTGCTTCAGAAATAATTGATTTGGCGGTAAACTCCCCTATTGTCAGAAATGAATGCAATGGCAACACATTTGTTTTGACAAAGCTAAAGATTGCTCTAATTGAAGGAAACAAATTTGAATGAACTCCTGGTTCGAATATTTTGAATTTTCATAAGTTTGATAAGTTGTAGGTGCCAAAATCAATGAATTCACCAGAACATTCAGGTATTCAAGCTGGATTCCGAGTTGATCACCCGTACTGGGTTCATGTAAGGAAACATATGAAGACATTCTGGGATCCGTTGACGAGAAATTCCGTCAGATAAGCCATATAAATGATCTTGCGTTAAGTCCATTTTGCCGTTTGCCGTTTCAAAGCTGCTGATTGGATAATAAAGATCACCTCAAACATTAGGACAGGTCTGTTTTGATGGTATAATTACATTAAAGAAAACTGTAATGGATTTTTCTTTGTAAGGATTCTGCTATTAGGTAATTGTCAAAACCAGTCAATATGTAACACGTCATTAGTATAGTTGTTATTCTTATTGCTTACATTTTTCCTTTACTAGTCAAAACGCAACTATTGTTTCGCATCACTGTCACAAAGAAGGTTAGAAGGCATGCCATTTGTAAATTGAACTTGATTTACACTTATCTATAACGTTACTAAAGGGGTTGAAGCATTTATTAAGGAAGTAGTGTATCAAGAGTCCACCATGACCTTAACTGCTATTCGAAGGACTTTCACTGTGGTGCTTCTATTATTCATGTTTATACACTTCATATTTCAATGTTCCATGTGGTTTCAATTTCTGTGATGGAAATGAATAATGCAAAAGTAATAAAGTTCTTCACATAAAGATTTTAATTGCAACATTCTACGCTCGTAAACACAATTTGAAATTCCTACTTCTACTTTGTATCTGCTGTAATGTGATGCATGTACTATTTGTAAAATTGCGGCCAAAATCATCACGATGATCTTTCATTTTGATTGATTGGCTCCAATGATACAAACAATGTTATCAGTGTACTACATAAGAAAAAGTAAACTGGTCTGTTCCAATCTAGACTTCTATCATGACTAAGCATAATCCTATGTTGTTGGTACTCAACTTAATATTTTGAGTACCCACAACATCGGATTTGACTGCCAAATAACGGTCTAGGTATTGGACATACTCAACGTGTCAATCAATGCTGTTCACATATTACTGAAATGTACGAAGGCTTATTGAAAGCTTGTGTAAACGTGTGAAGATTCTGAGACTGTGTACGACGAAAGAAAAAAGAGAATCGGAGTTTCGCGGTCAGAAAATTGTTCCAACATGTAATAAAAAAAATATGTTTATAAGCGATAATGGTCCCTTTCCCTCATATATCTAACGTGACGTTTTGTGTTTACCGGATACACGTTCTCAGCTATTTTGTAAACATACACAAATAATGAATCGGTCAAGCTAGATTACACATGCTAAATCCAATGAAATACGTAACAAGTGTATTAGATAGGATACAAGATTTGTCTTGTGATAAATATTCATACATATTTGATACTGTTATAGTTAAGATCTGCATGGATAAATATGTGTCATCAATTTAACCATGCTCATCTGACTAAGATATTTCAATTGACCGAAGTGTCTTCGTTTGTTAATTGGCAAATAAGCATTTGCCTAATTTTGTGAAAAAAGGAATCGCGCTTGTCTCAATCCGATTTAACGTAATACTTATGCATACAAGTGGATGCGATTTCTACATATAATCAATTGGACGTGTTCGTTACGGATTTTGCTGAGTATTTATTGAAAGAAAAAAACCTCATATTATCAATGAACGCTACTGATATTGCCCGCATTCATTCAATTTGTTTAATTGAATGTGCAAAGAAATAGGTCATTATTCGTGGATACTAGTTTCAATATATTATGTTGATTGTAGACTGGAGATTGCTCCCTTATAATAGTACTTATCGAATGGTAATATAAGCCTTCCTTTGAGAAAACCAACATTGTGGACTGCGTAAAGTATCGACCCGGGTCAGCATAAGCGTTCCGCGCTGGTTTACCCGGATAGACACTATTCGCCTCCTTTGAATTTCTGTCTCATAACTCCTAATCATACATCTCTATCCCCATGAGACGGAATGTGTCGATACATAACGCAATTTAAATAATGCTGGTTCTCTCACGGCACGGCTCATATATTAAATGGCTTTTCTTTCCAATAACATCTCAGCGGCCGTCATGTCAGAACAACGTACCACTTTTATTGTTATATGAATCCGTGCCTTTTATTCCCCTTAATTAAAAAAAGGCGTTAGCAATACTTAGCAGACGCAATTTGAATCAACCTTTACATCTCTTAGTGTTATTAGAATGTACACAACATGATAGTAGCTTCTATGGAAAAAATAATATCATGAACTATATGGTGCATCCTGATATTTACTTGGACGCATGTGTAGATGGTTCCTTCTCAAATTAAGTTACTATTTTGCTACTCCGAAGAATAAACTTATATCTATGGTTTTTTTTCTGACGTCTTAAATTCGCGATTATCATAAGCCTTTTCCCCTGAAAGTGTACATTTACTTCTTTTGATGAAAAAGTCTGAAATTAGCTGCCGGAGTAACACTTTTCATTCAAACTTTTATCATGAAAACCTTACATTGTTAGCAAAAATATGTTCTCATAAAGTGTACTATTGAACACAAATTTAATACAAGTAAAAGTTCGGTAAATACGATTAGACATACATTACGTTATCAAAGAATTTTAGAACAAGCCTTTTCTTTTTCTATTTTTCACAATTCATAAAGACGATAGTGCTCAAAATGTTGTGTCTTTTGATGACGTAGTGTGATATAAAAGGAACCATTTGAAACGAAGCAGTACAGAGGATGTCATTTGGAACTTCTCTGTAAAACCTAAGGGAATTGATCAACGATAATCAAATCTCCTTTCAGGTCTCTGCTTTTACTGCTTCAAACCGCGTCAACAATGAGAAGATAATTACTTTTATTCAGCACGTAAGTGCTATTAGAAGAAGTTTGAACAATGCCAAAGTGTTTATTATTGTATTGTTGCGTACAGTATGGACACTTGGTGCATATTTCCATAACCTTGCTCTAAAATACTTGGTAACGTTATCCTTTGTCTGGTAAGAAAGCTGTGTGAAGTACAGGTAAACACATAGGCGTAGGACTTGACCGCTGTATGTTATAAAAAGCTGTCCGATTGTTGGAAATGTCGTCCATAGCAATGCCATCTTCTATATATTACAGAATGTTTGATTGATGGTTTGGTGTTAACGCCGCTTTTAACAGCGCTTTCTGGGTTAGTTACCAGTACTACTGGTCTGTTTATCCTCACACCAGCTAGTCAGTCGTTATGCTTACCCCGCAACTCTGGGTGCCATGGAGATCAGTCATTAATACCATTTGTAAAGTATTTGGTATTACCTGGCCGGGGATCGAACCTGCACCCGAGGCGGACGTTCTACCAACACACAACAGATGCGGACGTGCTACCAAAACACAACCGAGGCGGACGTTTTACCAACACACAACCGATGCGGACGTTCTACTAAAACACAACCAAGGCGGAT
>JAUELF010249094.1:0-12009 GCA_031471495.1 Clinocardium nuttallii | reverse complement strand
CTCTTTAAAAAATGAAAAATATCCCATTTAATAATAGAGTTTATAACTTTGTGGTAAAAGGAGAAACTGCTTATTATTAAAAAGAATCTTCTTTGGCTACAATGTTTTCAAACGTCGCCTGTTATAGATGCATCAAAATACGTTCGAGAAATCCGCCGTGGCCGAGTGGTTTGCGGTTGGGGATTTGGAACCTGGCGTCCCGGGTTCGATAACCAGTCGCGGCGCTTTTGGTCAAGGTGGAGTGCTATTGGACAAGGCACATATCCTGCCTAGAACTGTTTTATGTTTACCCATTGATAACGAATAAAGTGGACTGTCACCGTGATATAACTAAACTAATGTTGACAACGCCGTAAAACCCAAACAAAATACGCCTGCAAGTGGGAAAGTCTTATATGAGTGATATATTATTTGCTCTGAAAGGTTATTTTACCATCTTCAACCATCGCCTATTGCATATGAGCAGACGATTTTCGGAAACGTAGCGGGGAAAGGAGAAATGAGCCTACCATATTATTTGAACACTGTTTCATGAATTTCCTTTAAACTTTCGAGACGTGATTTTTTAAATCAGATGTTTCTAAAGCAGGCGATTTTAATTTAAACTGTTTGTTTGCAATCGTATTTCAGTTATATAATAGCAGACAGTTCACCATTAATCCACGCAGCAATATATCCCTTTCCCTCATAAAGACGCTTTCTCCGCCGCAGACGGCTTTATGAAAACATGTTGACAAAAGAAGAAATTGCTTAAAACGAGCAATTTCTCCCTTTGTCACCATGTTTTCAACTCTTTTCAATTATTGTACTTCCATTAAAAGGGAGTTTCAAATTTCATACGGGCATGTTTTCAAAGTGGTCTGCTGCAGGTTGTTGTATGTTGGTAAGGGATATATGTCTGGGATTCGTACTCACGAGCCTAGAATCGTTAATAACCGAGCTATCGGGGCTTGTGAAATGATGTAGTAAATCCAAAACGTCCTTTAACCCTTTCCCACGTACACCAAATCTGCAGCAGACGACATTGAAAACGTCAAGGCAAAAGCACCGAAAATCCCTTTAAATGAAAGAACAACGATCTAATATAGTTGGAAACATGGTGACAAAAGGAGGACTTGCTCGTTTTGTCATTATGTTTTCAAAAGTCGTCTGCTGCCGTTGGTGTCAAATGCACCTACAGGTTAGAAAGGGTTAATAGATCTCACATATTTTTAGCTGTTGCATGTTTAATTTATAAACAAACAAAAACAGTTAACATAGAAAAGTATTTACCTGTGAGAAAAAAAAGAACTGTGAGACTTAACCTGTCATGAAACGATATTTAGATCAACCACTTTAAACTCAACATAACATATACATGTAATGGTGTAGAATGGTATGGTATTGCTTACATTTCGATAATAGTTTAGCTGTCATCATAAGCACAATTTATGTGAAAATGAACGTTTTACCAAAGGTCATGTTTCATCTGTCAATATTTGAATTGACCTATATGCATGTTTTATTCGAAGATTTGTCAATTACGTGTCTTTCGACCAGGGGCGTAGCTTGGCAATAATCAATGGGTAGGCCGTCTCGTGAGAAAATGTCCATTGTGGAATCTGCGTCAAGTGTCGACCCGGATCAGCCTAAGCATGCCACATAGGCGTATCCGGATAGACACTTTTCGCCTATTGTGAATTTTCTGTTTCAGGAATCACTACTCTATACATCTATCCCCCTAAGACGGATTATGTCGACCGGATCATCAGCGCTAACAGCGCATGCTGATCTGGTCGATACATTACGCAAAAGCATTTAGGGGCATATTGAGAACAAATGTGTAGGTACGTGCATACACACCGTAAAGGGAACTACGTACGCCCTTGGTTGGGTTAGGACTGTCTCGTTGTTGTCTGGATAAATGGACCAGTAGTACTAGACATTAGGTTAACTAAAATAACTCAGGAAAGTCGCGTTATATAACTGAACAAAAAATGTCAAATCCACGTATACAAAACACATTTGGTATTTGGCCTATCCTAATAAACATTAGTTTCTTCTCTTTCCATTATGTTTTTAAAGGGGGGCTTTAAAAAGTTCACGAGGGAAAGCGTTAATCCAATTGGAGATTAAATCGGCTTTAAGTGAACTGGAAATACTTGCCTAGCCGGAAATCCGGGTTGCAGGTTCAAATAGAGGTGTGTTTCACGGACTTTCCCGGAGATGACCGAGTTGATACGATTGTTACATTCGGCCTTGAATTTAACCTTCCGTAGAAATTAAAATGAAAACACGTGTGTAAGGTACATTCTAGTTGACAGTTGATCATGTTTATACTTTCTCTGCTGCCCATTCGAGATCGGGAATATGTACCTTAAGTAAGTTATCCATTTATTTTCCATTTCTAGTGTTAACATAATGATGAGCATGCCCGGCTTTACAAATTCCATTGACAGTTTAACCAAACGTATCAAAACAAACCTTGTCACGTAGGCCAGTTGTCCATAGTAAAAAGTCAGTTCTACAGAAACATATGGATACAACCCTATGTCATCTATTCCCATCATGATTGTGTGTTTAAGATGACTAGAAGTTTTACCTGTAACATCAAACATGGTTTTAAAAATTCTATTTTAGCCTTTGTTTTGTTGATATTGTTATCCTGGACTAGTGTTAACGTACTTCACTAATCAAAAGTCGTCTGCTTTCAAAATATTATAAAACAATGTGACATGGGCGCAAAAATAATAAATTCTTACAGTTAATCTGGGACAATTAAAAATCACTTGGTTTGACATGTTTCTTCTATATAATATTATATGAGTAGGTGAACTGGCCGCCTTTTTTTTTTAATTTAACGGCCTAAACCCCAATCAATCAAATTCTGGTCTGGTTGCTGGATTCTTATGAGGTGATTTCACATGTTTCCTACTCAAATAGAGGTAAAGTACTGGGCCCTTATAGGAAAAAATGCCTATTGTTTATCCTTGTTATACACTAGGCATGTTCAAGAAACAAAGGGTCTTTTCGGGAAAAGCTAAGGTATCGCACCTGGTCACCATTGTATCTAACTATGTTTCTTGAATTTATCTTCACCTATCAGTTGCATCTACAAAAATGCCTCAGCCGTCCTTTATCTAGGCATTTTTGGAAAAAGAATTTGGCCTTTTATCTGGGAAAATGGATCACTATTATTTTTTTGTGTGGATAAACCAGCGTTAACATGATAACAATTGAGAATTCTGCACAATTTAAAAAACTTTCGCCATTGGGAATGGGTCAGAATCCCTTCTGACCTGTCAGATGTCTAGAAAAAGGCATGCCCAGAGAAGCCCCCTGTACACTATTCATAATTGGAAACAGATCATAGATCTACTTCCCAAGGTATTGAAAGTAACCTGTAAGTCAAAGGAAAGAATGAACAGGTCCAATGATCATTACAACCTTTCCCACAAAGATCTATAAAAATCTGCAGCAGATGACTTTAACACTTGCCCACATACAGACGCTTACGGACACCTGCAGCAGATGACTATTGAAATTATCGTGACAAAAGCAAATATTGCTCGAAACAAGCAATTTCTCTGTTTGCCACAACGTTTTCATCTCTTTGCAATTATATATTAAAGTTTTCATTTGAAGAGATTTTCCATATTTTTGCCAACATGATTGCAAAGTTGTCTTCTGCAAAAAAATTATATTTCATTTTGAGAAAGGGTTAAAAGCATAATGGGCAGATACTCCATTTGCCATCATTGGTCTTTCACCAATGGGTTAACAGTCTATGTTGAAAAGCAGCCAGTCGCTTAGGAAGTATGTTGTGTGGAGTACTGGTGTGGGAAAACCAGGAAACATATTATGAGTAGGTGAACTGGAAGCTGTGATATGACTGAAAAATTGTTGAAAACGGCGTTTAACCCAAATTAATCAATCAATCAAGAATCACAAGTTGACTGCCAGAGGCCCTCCAAAATGTGTCTTCGTTTAGGGAGACGGCTTAGAATAATTTATCCCTGCAAGTTGATTCTGTTCTATATCAACACAATAGGATTTGGAAGTGACATAATAAATTTAGAACGGAACGGGTATATAAATAAGCTTTGTCAGAAGTATAAATTGATGGATTCACACTCAAAGGGTTGTAGCCATGCCTTGAAACAAGATATAGTTACAGAGTCAGTGTGAAACCTACTCGATGTTTTTACTTATTGGCATTTATCCCTTTCCCACCTGCAGGCTCTTTTTGACCCAATAGCAGCAGACGACTTTTGAAAACATTGAAGCCAAAGGTCAAATTGCTCATGATGAATTATTCTCCTTTGTCCACAATGTTTTTAACTTTATTTAACAATTAAGCTATCTTTTATGGAAATTGTTCCTGTTTTTGTCACTATGTTTTCAAAGTCGTCTGCTACAAATTTGTTGTTTGTGGGAAAGGGTTATAATGACATTTAACCCATATATTCATATATCAGATTTTGTTGAGAATATTCCCAATGTAAATTATTTATGCAGTTCATTGTTCTTTTCCATTTGAAAACATTACCTTATCTAATTTAAAACATATCTTTTAACTTCAAAATTAGAAACAAGTTAAGAACATGTAATTATATATATTATAGAAAAAGGTAGATAAATTAATATATATATAGATTAAGAATGGACAAAGTTATTACATAAAAGCGGTTAAAAGTTGTCAACCTAAAACAAAGGTTAGTTCCTCGTATTTTTCTTTCATTGTCCTGAGGCTGATGCATAAAGTCTGGTTTATTGATGTCTAAATGATCTAAGTACTCAATCAATCAATATCAAAATCAACTGGACGATTGATAACAACATGAAGCTTAGCAACCAGTCAGTACTAAGACCGTTTCTCACCTGCACACGCATTTTGACGCAATAGAAGCAGGCGACTTTTGCAAACAGTGTGGCTAAAGTTGAAATTGCTCATCATGAGCAATTTCTCCTTTGGCCACAATGTGTTCAACTTTGTTTAACAATAAATGACCTTTAATGGAGATTTTTCAGATTTTTGTCACTATGTTTTCAAAGTCGTCTGCTGCAGTTTTGTTGTAAGTGGGAAAGGGTTTAAAGGTGATAAAAATCAACACTGAATGGTATTTAAATATTGTGAAACAAGTAAAAGGTAATTCACAAAGTTTAGCCATTTAGGATCGATTCATATAGGCACTTACTGTCATGTACATGTACAAATTGCTTATTTTTGTGAAAATGCCAACCATGTACTCCATCAACGTTGAATAATAGTTGGCTTCTACTGCAAGGCTCTAGATAAGGGGCCTTTTGTTCTAAAAGCCTTATTGGATCCTCTAACCCTATGTTTTTGGTACTCAAAAGAATTGTCTCGCTGAGTCACTCCTTTGAGTACCAAAATCATAGAGTTTTAACTTGACAATAAGAGAGATATTGTTAGTAAAAGAGCTGTATACTCCAATTCCTGTAACATTTATTAATCCCACTTTGACCACAACTGAACACACTGGTTCACAAGCATCACCTCTTGTACAAGTTTGAGTTTGCTGACCTTAGGTCAAAGGTCAAGTTCACAGTGACTATACATCAATTTATTATTCTATAAGAAATTTCATCATCACTTTAGCCACTTTATATTTTATCTGAATGTTTATGAGACTTAAATCATATGTTCACACACATCGCTTCTTGTACAAGTTCACCTTCCTCCAACCTAGGTCAAGGTCACAGTGACTAATGATTTTGTGCAAAACTATGTCATCGCTCTAGCACTTTCATTTGTTGACAGATTTCATACATATTCCATTCACAGGTTCGGTAATTTGGAGGGGTTAACTATTTACAGGGCTAGGTCAAAGGTCAAGGTCACAGTGACTTTTAATATGTCTGTATGAATCAACTTCATTGCTCTAGCACTTTCATTTGGGGACAGAAATACTCCATACTTCATGCACTGGTTTATTTAACTTCATACACTGATTTATCTTCAAGTGAGCTTATACTGGTTTGTTTACCCAGGGATCATGAATATTTCAATTTAATTGCGCGCTAAATGACATTAGCTGTCGATGCGCCATAAAACAATATACATTCATTCAAGTGAGCTTATGACTCAATCAAACCCTATGGTGTGTGTACTCAAAATAATCGTCTCACCGAGATGATTCTTTTGAGTTTTCCCACAACATAGGGTTTGAGTGTCAAATAAGTATTTTGGAATGTGAAATACCCCGCTTATCTAGAGCTGCTGACCAAAGTCAAAGTTAATGTGACTATAAAACATCTCTACAAAACAGCAATGCGAGCTGAGCAGACTTTGTTAAAATATGAGAGCTTTACTACTCACCCTGGCATTGGCGGTGATGTCCGCGTCACACCTTGGTTAAGGTTTACGTGCAACTAAGTCCATATCTCTGTATTTACATGCTGCATTGCATTGAAACTAACAACCCTACCCCACTTTCCCTCCTATGTAGATTATCAAGTTAGATAACTCTATCCTGTATTTTATGCAAGTTATGGCCCTTTTTTTACTTAGAAAATCTGGTTAAGATTTTGCGTGCAACTAAATTAAGAGTCCATATCTCATTATTTACTTGATACATTGCATTGAAAATTTCTACAACCATACCCCACTACAACACATGAAGATTATCAAGTAAGATAACTCTATCCGGCATTTTATGCAAGTTATGCCCCTTTTTTTACTTAGAAATTCTGGTTAAGATTTTGCGTGCAACTAAATTAAGAGTCCATATCTCAGTATTTACATGATTCATTGCATTGAAACTTTATACAGCCCTACCCAACTATCACACCTATGTGGATTATCAAGTTAGATAAGTCTATCATGCATTTTATGCAAGTTATGGCCCTTTTTGTAGTTAGAAAGTCTGGTTAAAGTTGTGCATGCAACTAAATTAAGAGTCCATATATCTCAGTATTTTCTTTATGCATTGCATTGAAACTTTATACAGCCCTACCCAACTATCACACCTATGTGGATTATCAAGTTAGATAACTCTATCCTGCATTTTATGCAAGTTATGGCTCTTTTTTAACTTAGAAATTCTGGTTAAATGTAGTTGCACACAAAATTTAACCAGAATTTCTAAGTTAAAAAAGAGCCATAACTTGCATAAAATGCTATATCTTGGTAACTACTTTATAGATTGGATAATAAAATAAAAGGATGAGAGTGAATAACTACAGGCACCGTACTACATGTAGTTATAAGTCTTTAATATCTACCGGTTTCGGCCAATTATAGGCCTTCTTCAGGATACATACATAAAATAAAATTTCAGTTGTTGAAGTAAGAAATTTGTCGGTTTCTCTTGTCACGTGGTCTATTGTTCTTGTTGCTATGCGAAACAATCTTATTATGAAACATGAGAAATAGAATATAATTACGATATTCAGTTAACTTTATAGATTGTATTGAAACTTTATGCACCCCATCCCAACCATCACACCTATGTTAACAATCAAGTATGATAACTCTATCCAGTATAGTTTGTTATACACATAATATTGCAGTTTCATTTTTTTCAGTAATTAGACTTTAATTTTTAGATGTTTTCCATATCTTTTTGCCTAGATGTTTTCAAAGTCTTCTGCTGCAGATTTGTTATGTTAGGGAAAGGTTTCTCTACTGTGATCAATATAGTTCCATCATAGAGCACTCTTGTTGTTCTTCTGTACAGTGTTTTCTTAATGCAGAATAGTCAGTTTGCTTTTTGTATTCAATTAAAAATACAACATTATCACTTTCCCACCTATAGATGCATTTTGACGCAGCTGCAGCAGACGACTCTTGAACAAGCAATTTCTCCTCTTGCCACAATCATGTTTTCAACTATTTTCAGTAATTATTTCTTCATTTATATAGAGATTTTCAATATTTTTGAGTAGACATTTCAAAGAGGTTTTCTTTACATTTTATTAAATGTCTTCAAAGTCGTCTGCTGAAGATTTGCTTTTGAAAGGGTTAAATGATAACTAGACGAAAAAAACATGTTTGAAAAACTGTAATTAACCAACCACATTTTATCGATACCTTTGTGAAATAATTTACAATCTTTTTTAAAGTCAATAAATTAATAGTAAGTTTGACATTTCCTCTGCTGGGGGCAAACATTTCACATTTTTTAAAATTATAGCCAATCCTGGAGGTAACACAGCCCAATCAATAAACCAATTTGATGTTTCAAGGGTTGCACATGTCTACTTTGAAAACATTTGATGAAAGGAAATATAAATATTTGAGAGCATAATCTATGATTGTTACAGAGATGCAAACATTGTGGAAAAGGGTCACTTCAGAGCTCTAGATAAGGCAAGTATTCAGTGTTCTAAATATTTTATTTGACCCATAACCCTTTCCCACATGTAGACACATTCTGTCGATTCTGCAGCTGACAACTCAAAACAAGCAATTTCTTCTTTTGCCACAACGCTTTCAACTCTTTTCAGTAATAATTCCTACATTTTTACTTGATTTTCTGTGTTTTTGCCTGGATGTTTTCAAAGATACATGTCTGATGCAGATTTGTTGTATGTGGGAAAGGGTTAAAAACTATGTTGTTTCCCTTTCCCCCATACAACAAATTTGCAGCAGACGACTTTAAAAACCTGAATAATCTCCATAGATAGCTTAATTATCAAATAGAGTTGAAAACATTTTGGCCAAAGGAGCAATTTCACCTTTGGCCACACTGTTTTTAAAAGTCGTCTGCAGCTATTGCGTCAAAATGTGTCTGCAGGTGGGAATCGGGGGGAACAGGAAAGGTTTCAATTTCATGTTTCATTTAAATATTTCCATAATGGGTTATATCATATTTGATAAGAGAAAGAAAAGCGCATAATCACAATCACATACAGTTGCGTTTACATGTTACATATATGATGCATTTGCACTCTTATTAAAAAAATGTTTAAATGAATGAGCTTTTTGTCCTGGAGCCAAGCTATTGCCAACTCTATATGATGACTTGATTAAATAAACCCTTTCCAAAATACAACAAAGCTGCAGCTAGACGACCTTGAAAACATAGAGACAAAAACCTGATATACGATAAAATGTAGCTTAATTGTTAAATTAAGTTGAAAACATTGTGGCCAATGGAAGAGACAATGCTTTCAAAAGTCGTCTGCTGCACAGGGGTCAGAAAGCATCTACATGAGTGAAAGTGGTTAATGTTAGATTCAAATATTTCCATAATGGGTTATATCATAGTTGATAAGATGATGAAAAACGCACATTATCACCACCACATGCGGTTGCATTTATATGATGATGCATCTGCAATCTAGACGCCTATTAAAAATGAGCATTTCGGCCATGAGCCAAACTATTTCCTTCCCTATATACTTGATTTAATAACTATTCTCTCACTTAACCTTTGCCGACATACAAACGCTTAATGATGCCTCTGCAGCTGACGTTACTTCTGAAAACATCGTGACAAAAGGAGAAATTACTATCATTTATAGAGATTTTTTCTATATTTTGTATGTCATGACAATTTCAAAGTCATCTGCTGCAGATTTGCTGTATGTGGGAAAGGGTATAAATGTGACTTAGTGACCTAAAAATGAAGCAGTTAACTCTTTCCCTCATACGACAATTCTGCAGCAGACGACTTTGAAATTGTCATGACACTTAACCAGGGATTTCAAAATAGTATTTTAGTTACAACCGTTTCACGCCAAGCCCTCGATCTGTCTCTCTGTCAGTCTATCACAAATCATGTCCGCTCCATTATTTTAGAACTGCTTGAGAAGGATTTTGAAATAAATCTCCACAAATGTTCAACATATTGAGACGATGTGCAAACTAAATTTAACAACCACTTTGGTTAAAGGTCAAGATCGCCATTACAGGTCAAAGGCTATATGACTGTATTTCATGTAAGGGGCAATAAGAGGTCAAAGAGCATATGACTATATTTCACGTCTGCTCAATAACTTTTGAACTGCTTAAGGGATTTTGAAATAACTTGCCATAAATGTTCACCTGTCCTTACTGAGATGTTGTGCAGAGCACATGTTAAAGCCACTTTATTTCAAGGTGAAGGTTGCAATAACAGGTCAAAGGTCATATGACTATATTTTGTGTTTGTTCAATAAATTTTAAACTGTTTGAAGGATTTTATTCAGCACAAATTTTCACCATACTGAGAGGATGTGCTTGTAAGAACTACTTTGGTTCAAAGTTAAGGTTGCAATTACAAGTCAAAGGTCATTTGACTTTATTTCTTGTTCTTTCAATAACTAGAACCACTCAAAGGATTTTAAAATAACTAACCACAAATGTTAACCATACTGAGGTGATGTGTGCTGAGAACAAGTAACAACTACTTTGGTTCAAGGTTAAGGTTGCAATAACAGGTCAAAGGTCATTTGACTATATTTTGTGTCTGCTCACTTACTTTTGAACCGTTTGAAGGATTTTGAAATAACTTGCCACACATGTTCTCACCATATTGAGACGATGTGCAGTGCGCAAATAACAACGTTTTTGGTTCAAGGTCAAGGAAAAAACATCCCTCTCTTGAATACATTAAGTCATCATTTTGTAAACTCATTTCACACTCATATATCAAATATATATTTTACTTTCCATATCAGTTTTATTTTAATATTCTGACAAATCTGTTTCAGTAATTTACAATCGTTAACAAACTGCAATGGAGGAGACATATGTTTTTGTGACACAAGCAACCATGTAGTTTGATATTTTGTCAAAAAATAGAAAATCTCTATAATTGAATGGATGACTAAAATTGGAAATCCTTGTGATAAAAGGAGAAATTGCTTGTTTAAAAAGCCTGGGTAGCTCAGTCGGTAGCAACGCGGGCTGTCAATCCAGGGGTTGTTAGTTTGAATCCCGGCTCGGCCAACTTTCTTTCCGACGTTTGACAAAAGTCAATGCAACATACGTCATTTGTCTTTCACCAATGGGCTTAGTCTATGCGGAAAAGCAGCCAGTTGCTTGGGAATATAGTTGTGTGGAGTACTGGTGTGAGAAAACCAGGAAACACATGAGTAGGTGAACTTGCCACCATGATATGACTGAGAAATTGTTAAAAACGGTGTTAAACCCCAATAAATCAATCAATGAAAAGCAGCGGGTTGCTATGAAAGTCTGTTGTGTGCAGTACTAGTACAGGAAAGCCCGGAAACACACAAGTAGGTGAACTTATTGGTGTGAATTGACTGAAATTGTTGAAAATGGCATGTGAGGATGTTGATCAGAATGTGCCTACTTGCAGCCTAATCAGGATCTTTAATGTTTGCAAGTTTGTTGTATGATGCATTTTTAATGCATCTTGGAATCTTCTGGAGAAAAAACCTAGCTACATTCGTTCATGTATGAAATTATGATCAAGGTTTCCATCATTTTCAAAACCACCCAATTTAGTCGGGTTTCGTGTGACGTTCATTTCTGACTGAGAAAATTCATAGATACTATGGGAATAAAGACATCACAACTAACAATGCAATACTAAGACATCACAATTAACAATGCAATACTAAAGACATCACAACTAACAGCGCAATACTAAGACATCACAATTAACAGTGCAATACTAAGACATCACAACTAACAGCGCAATACTAAGACATCACAACTAACAATGCAATACTAAGACATCACAACTAACAATGCAATATTAAGACATCACAACTAACAGTGCAATACTATTTTGTTTGAACAATGAATTAAAGCACCATTAACACAGCTTCCTTTATCAAACATTACCAAATTAGGAGAAAAGTTTATATGCACTGATTGTAAATATGATGTATAATTCATCTGATGTTGAACCTTTGACACTGGAATATATATCCCTCTTAATTCTTTCCCTCATACAACAAATCTGCAGCAGACAACTTTGTGGCAAAAGGAGAAATTGCTTGTTTTGAGTAATTTCTTCTTTTTCACTATGTTTTTAATGAATGTATATTGTTTTATGGCGCATCGACAGCTAAGGTCATTTAGCGCGCAATTAAATTTAATTATTCATG
>JAUELF010249093.1:0-18989 GCA_031471495.1 Clinocardium nuttallii | reverse complement strand
TCTCTCTCTCAAATAAATAAATAAAAATCTTAAAAAAAAAACTCTCTGGGTCTGGATGTCTGTTTCCCACCCCAAGTCGGGGAAGTTTATAGCCACTATGTATTTTTTAAGATTTTAAGTCTTTGTGTTTAAATTCTAATGAAGTCGGGTCTCTTGAAACGTGTTTCCTTTTTTTTTATTCACAACTTGCTTGACTTCCTACACACACGATGTGTTCTCTCCTTAACTCCTTTTCGCTGCCAAAGGCAAATTGAAGGCTTTTACAAACAATGCAGATTCAGGTGCGATAGTTCGTGACGAGCTGTCTCTCCTCAAATCTGCATTGTGTGCTACGCAGACATAAACATTTACCAAATTTGCAGACGCAGACATAAACCTTTACCAAATGTCCTATCCGACGAAAAATGGAGTCGTCCAATTTATACCATGGAGAAGTCGACATTGTGAAATTGTGAAGTGAACAGGTTAAGATATCAAATATACCTTCTTACCCAATCACGAATTGCATCCCTATCAGTCAGACTCAGTACATTCAATATTCAAAGAGATTTGTTTGGTTCATATTTCACGCCGCTATCAACACATGTCCTGTTATACTACGGCCTTACCTCGGTAAGTTACCAGTACCACTGGTCCATTTATCCTGACACCAGCAACCCTGACCAACAAAGAGGACAGCCACTACTACCATTTCTAAAGTCCTTGGCCTGACTCAGCCGGGGACCGAACCCACGACCTCCCTTTGGCGGACGCTCTACATAAACACCACCGAGTCGGTAGAAAGGAATATAAAATATGTAACCAGAATTGTAACTTGTAAAGGTCACAGAGAGAGGTCTAAGGGTCTCATTAACGAATAACACGTTAGTTTCATCCAAATCCCCATCGTAAGAGCGTTAATCACCAATTAAAGTAATTTTCCGTGATTGAAAGATGTTTTCGGATAATTGTAATTTATCACGAATGATGACTGGGAAAATCTTTTTTATCCTAACCTAAGTCATCGTGAAATATCTCGAATTTGAGAGATGATTTGAACGTCGACGCAAGAAAATGAGTCTTGTGACCAACCAGTGTATATCGAGAGCAGCCTTGATATGCAACCGAATAAGACTAAGATCAGCATCGAGCAATTCAGAATCATTTTACTGAAGAATCGAAACATATAACAAGTTCAGAGAAGTTGGAGGATAACCCTTAAACACAGGAAACAAATGCACTACTGCGAATTCCATTTAACTTCTTCAGTGCCAAAGGCAATATTGAGTTTTTTTGCAAACAATACTGATTCAGGTGAGCCAGCTCGTAACGGGATTTCTCACCTGAAATCAGCATTGCTTGCCATAGTCCGAACTGTTATTACATGATAAATGGAGACGCCCGATTTTTAAAATGGAAGACTCTACAATTCGGCACTGAAAGAAAATGTAAAACGTCCAAAATTGGCTTTCCATTTTCCGTATAAGGTCGAAGGCGATGGGTATTGCTTTTGACTTGTCTGTCAGTTCAAACAAAAATGATAGAAAATCCCACGAAAAATACCGAATGATCACGATCTTAAACGTAATTCGCCGAGCCTTTATTGTGTTAATATATACCGATTTCTTACAAAATACGTCGTTTCCACTATGGACGTTATACCACAGGCGTCCGAAGAATTTCTATTACAGTAAAAAATACGGAAAAATACACATTACCTCGATAAATTTCTCAAAAAATATCTCTTTCTCGTCGATACGCTATTATAAAATGATCGTAATATAATTTGGGGAATCCGGCACGTGTTGCTATAAATAGCCCCTCTATACGTCCATATAGTGTAATAATAATGACAAGGAGTGCAACGGTGTTTTACCCCCTTGCTCGATTCGGGCAATACTTCTAGCAGAAAAACGTCTAAACCGACCCGGTCCCAGGTAGAGACAGGTCCATTTGATTTTTCTACTGATCCACCACATCAAATGTTGCCAACCGACTAATACGCCGGCGTTTTTAAGCTAAATGTTCATTTAAATGTTATTGTGTATTTTTCCGCATTTTTTGCTGTAATATAAATTCGGATGCCTGTGGTTATACCTTCTTATGTTGACATTCTCATCAATTCTAGCACAATGTGTCCATCAATTGATTATGGTTTAACGCCGTTTCAATCACCTTTTCAGACATATCACAGCGGCTAGTTCACCTACTCAAGTGTTTTCCGACTTTCCTACAATACAACAATACAGCTTTCCAAGCAACTCGCTTCTTTTCCACATAGACTGTTAGCCCATTTGTAGAAGACGAATTACGCTTGCCACAGTGACTTTTGTCGAACGTCATAAAACTGTTGGCCGAGCTATGGACCGAGCTCACAGCCCCTGGATTGATAACCTGTGTCAGCTAACGATTAAGCTACGTGGCCTCGGCAATGGTGGTCCAAACTATTATATTAAACATGTTCATTTTGAAAGCATGAGTGACACTCTATCAAACAAGAACGAATTAGGGCCCATACTTACATATAATCATAAAATCATCAATCAACACAAATTACTGATCGGCTTAATCATTATGGTTCTATCAATAAGAAATTGTATAAGTTTGAAATTTAGAGTATACAACAAATAAGAATTAAAATTAGAATGTGTTCAAAGTGTTTGTATAGCATGGGTCAAGTTCGTGGTCTGCGAGCCACATTTTGATTCGATCTTCCACGTCCGTATAATTTTCTTGGACTCCCGAGTCCAGTCAGTCAAGTACATTATAGCCATTATCACCTCTGCAGTAATCCTGAGAATAAATGTGTTGGCATTCAATAGATCCAAATTAATAAGGTAATTAATTCATTGGCTATGCCCATACAATGTACAATTGGAACAAATATTTGTTTCTTAAATTAGGAGAAGGTTTCGTTGATCAAGACATTAATGAACTGTAGACCAGCCAAGGATGATTATTATCTCATTGACAGACAGGAACAAATCACCATATCAACCGGCTCGCGAGAAAACCTACATTGTGGATTCTGCATAAAGTGTCGACCCTGATCAGCATAAGCATGCCGTGCAGGCTTACCCGGATAGACAAGTTTCGCCTCCTGTGGATTTTCTGTTTCGAGTAGCATTTCTCTATACCTCTATCCCTTGGAGACGGATTGTGTCGGCCCGGATCAGTCAGGCTGATCTGGTCGATACATTACACAGATGCCATACTATTGGTTTTCTCGCGGGACAGCTCATATTAAGGCTACGCAAGAGACACATCATACTAAATGTACATATGCATTACAAGTTTAAGCTCTTCCCATCACCATAATCACCATGTACCATAGAACCATAGACTACACAGAAGGAAAGGTGTGAGGCTGAATACGGGAGTTTGCCTTTAAGTTATACGGGATTGATGGAGGACATTGTGCGATATGACTGGGATGACAGTTTAGACAGGCTTGAACACACAGACGAAGACTGTAGTTAGTAGTTCAGTTATATCACAGTTTATGTTCATTGTGAAACAGTTCATGTTCAGTGTAAAACAGTTTATGTTCATTGTGTAACAGTTTTATTTATTGTGTTACAGTTTATGTTTATTGTGAAACAGTTCATGTTTCTTTGTGTAACATATTATGTTCATTGTATAACAGTTTATGTTCACTGTGTAACAGCTTATGTTCATTTGTGTAACAGTTTATGTTCATTGAGTAACAGTTCGTGTTTATTAGTTCGTGTTTATTGTGTAACAGTTTATTTTCATTGAGTAACAATTTATGTTCACTGTGTAACAGTTCATGTTCACTGTGTAACAGCTTATGTTCATTGTGTATCAGTTTATGTTCATTGAGTAACAGTTCGTGTTCATTGTGTAACAGTTTATGTTCAGTGTAAAACAGTTTATGTTCATTGTGTAAAAGTTTATGTTCATTGCGAAACAGTTTATGTTCATTGAGTAACAGTTAATGTTCATTGTGTAACACTTTATGTTCACTGTGTAACAGTTTATGTTCATTGTGTAACAGTTAATGTTCGTTGTGTAACAGTTTATATTCATTGAGTAACAGTTCGTGTTCATTGTGTAACAGTTTAAGTTCATTGTGTAACAGTTCATGTTTCTTTGTGTAACATCTTATGTTCATTGTATAACAGTTTATGTTCACTGTGTAACAGCTTATGTTCATTGTGTAACAGCTCATGTTCACTGTGTTATAGTTCATGTTCATTGAGTTACAGTTTTTGTTCATTGTGTAACAGTTCATGTTCATTGTGTAACATTATTAGTTCATTTTGTAATAGTTCATGTTCATGGTGTTACAGTTAATGTTCATTGTGTAACATTATTTGTTCATTCTGTAACAGTTCATGTTCATTGTGCAACATTATTTGTTCATTTTGTAGTAGTTCATTGTTTACAGTTAATGTTCAATATCTAACAGTTTATGTACATTGTGAAACAGTTTATGTTCATTGTGAAACAGTTCATGTTCATTGTGTTACAGTTCATGTTCAATGTGTTACAGTTCATGTTCATTGTGCAAAAGTTTATGTTCAATGTGTAACAGTTTATGTTCATTATATAACAGTTTATTTCCATTTTCGTAACAGTTCATGTTCATTGTGTAACAGTTTATGTTCATTGTGTAATAGTTCTTGTTCATTGTAAAACAGTTCAAAGAGCATGGATTCGTATCGTTATTCTCCAGAACTAATATATATATATCTTACAAAATAGCTTGTTTAAAGCATAGCAACTTGAAACCAGAACAAATGTGAAAACATTCTAATTAACTCGTCAACAAGTTGTTAACGACGTCCTTTTCTGTACACTTCAAGTAAAACCTCTTTCCCAGATAGAGACGGGCGTTGATTCATACGCAGCAGTCCAGCAGAAGACATTGTAATACACGTAGACATTACTCACTGATAGCAATTTCTCCCTTTGTCAAACTATGTTCAACTGTAATCAATAGTGATACGTTCTTCTATAAATGTCTTCGATATTTATACATCGATGTCTTCACAGTCGCCTGCTGCAGATTTGTTATTTGTGGGAAAGGGAAACATAGTTCAATACTATCTAATTCTCTTCCGAAGTGGTCTCTCTTGTCTGTCACCTCAGGTGCGTGGACCATTATCGTGCAGATTGGCACCACCTTATTTTATAATGTATTAAACGATATAATAAATCTGCAGCAGACGACTAGAACATCTAAGTAAAACTATGAAAAATATCTATAAAAGAAAGAGTTATTATTGGATAAAGTTCAATGGGAAAGTTTAAGGCAATGTTTAAAGTATTATTATTCATTATTCTTTTTCTCTTCTTCAGTTATTCTATTATTTCAATGCCTACTATACTTCTGTATAGTATTAATGGCGAATGTTGATCAATCCTTAGATCGTTCAGCACCAATCGCAATGTTAAGGGTTGTGAAAACAGTACATATTTAGACAAGTCGGCTCGTAATGAGCTGCCTCACCCGATATCAGCATTGTTAGCATTATATTTGTGCCTCACCTGATATCAGCATTGTTAGCATTATATTTGTGCCTCACCTGATATCAGCATTGTTAGCATTATATTTGTAAGTATTTCAGAAATCAAATTACATAAAAACAAGAGCCGCTCGATTTTAAAAATGCTAGAGTCTACTCTTTGGGACATTCGAGTCTGAGAGAGTTAAAGTAAGTTACCAGGTATTTGTAAGTGACATCAGCCGTCCGTGAGAAAACCAACATTGTGGACTTTGCGTAAAGTATCGACCCGGATAAGCCTAAGCATACCGCGCAGGCTTACCCGGTGATACATTTTTCGCCTCTTGTGGATTTCCTGTTTCACAAATCATTACTCTTTACCTCTATCCCCCCGAGGCGGAATGTGTCGACCCGGATCAATCTGCGCGGACAGCGCAGGCTGATCTGGTCGATACATTTCGCAGATGTCATAATGTTGCTTTTCTCGCGTGACGGCTCAATTGTGTTCATGTGTTCATGACTGATCCGAATATACATTGTTCAGAAATACCATCAAGTACCAACAAGTACCAACAAGTACGTACCATCAAGTACCAAAAAGTACGTACCAACAAATACGTACCATCAAGTACCAACAAGAACGTACCAACAAGTACCAACAAGTACGTACCAACACGTACCAACAAGTACGTACCATCAAGTACCAACAAGTACGTACCAACAAGTACGTACCATCAAGTACGTACCAACAAGTACGTACCATCAAGTACCAACAAGTACGTACCAACAAGTACCAACAAGTACGTACCAACAAGTACTTACCAACAAGTACGTACCAACATGTACCCACACGTGCGTACCAACAAGTACCAACAAGTACGTACCAACAAGTACCAACAAGTACCAACAAGTACCAACAAGTGCCAACAAGTACGTACCAACAAGTACCAACAAGTACCAATAAGTATGTACCAACAAGTACGTACCAACAAGTACCAACAAGTACCAACAAGTACGTACCAACAAGTACCAACAAGTACCAACACGTACCAACAAGTACCAACAAGTACGTACCAACAAGTACCAACAAGTACGTACCAACAAGTAAGTACCAACAAGTACGTACCAACAAGTACGTACCAACAAGTACCAACACGTACGTACCAACAAGTACAAATAAGTACGTACCATCAAGTACCAACAAGTACGTACCAACAAGTACAAGAAGGAGGATATTTCAAACACGAATATCATTTGCCTTCTATATATATATTTCGTCTTTATATTTCAAAGTGTCTTCCCTTTCGTTTACAGGAAAGGGTTAACATTCTTTCGTGCACCAATCTCATTGGTCAGATGACGCAGTTCTGCCAATTATGTAAGGAGCAGAAGTCGTATAAAGACTTGTAAAAAGTCAATCATAAATGCAACGTTAACTAGCTCCGACTTATTATATGTCATTAAGAAAACGACCTTAAATCGAGTGTATTTAGTTTGTCTGACTCGTCATAACAGACGAATAAAGTGGAATGTAATCACGTTGAGCTTTAATTTCCCCTCGGCAAATATGTTTCTTTTGTCTGGTATTGTACTGAGATGAACACGGCCTATTCATTCCGTCTCCGTAAATGGCTTATATATTGAATCAAGATCTAACGTAATTAAAGCAGGTATTATTTTACCTGTATCAACTATTACAAGCACATTCGTTCCACACATACTGTTAGCCCATTAGTGAAAGACTAATGACGCTTGTCACAGAACGTTTGAAAGAATCTGTCATTGTCGAGTGTAAGCGTCAGTGATTTGGAGCCGGCGTCCTAAGTTCGAATCTGAGTCGCTGTACAGTGGTCTCGGTGGATTGGCCTTGTGCAAGGCACAGTTCCAAGCCCAGTACTGGTTTGTTTACGTCGTTTGCCGTTTATTTATAAAAATTATTCCAAAACTAATGACAAATGAAGTTGCCCAATTTTGAGCATGTTAGACTCTATTTTTTTTCGGCACTGACAAATTAATTTCTGTCACACGCCTGTAGAAGATAATATAGGTTAATATAAGATAAGACATACTCCGTCTCAGTGGGATAGAGGTATAGGGAAACGACTCCCGAAACAGAAAATCTACAGAAAGCGAAACGAGTATGTCCGGGTAAGCCTGCGCGGCATGCTTAGGCTGATACTGGTCGACACGTAACGCAGAGTCCAGAATGTTGGTATCTCGCGAGACGGCTCATATGTGGAGTCCGGCAAGTACCAGTAGGACGCGAACAAAGGCGAACAAGATTGGACTGACATCAAATGCACATTTATCTTATTGAAATAGTGTTAGCTTTTAATCAAATGTGGTTTCATTTCGAACAGTTCAGGAACATAATTGGGTTACAGTTCATTTAATAAATACTTACATTATACTACAGTTATCCTTCTTCAAAGTGTCATTGTTCGCTCTCATTCGATCGCTTTCGTTGCAAAATGATAATATCCAATGTGACGATTGAAGCGAAAAAAGAGAGTGTAAAAGTCAATTAAGCCGAGCAATGGTATATGCGTAAGCATAATCTCATTAAAATTCGGATTCTTCGCTGTACTTTGTATAATGGATCTTGTTATCCCACATTAGAGTCGTCTTTAATTGACCTTATATACTTAACCCTTTCCCATATACAGCAACTCTGCAGCTGACGACTTTGAAAACATGGTGACAAAAACCTGAAAAACATCCATAACCGATAGCTTAATTGTTAACCTTTAGCCACAAAGTTTTCAAAAGTTGTCTGCTGCTATTGCGTCTTTGCAGGTGGGAAAGGGTTAAACAATTGCACTCGACAATGAACGCTACTCTATATCGTTTATTCATATGGGTAATCATACCTGTTGTATACCGAACAATTTGGTTAGCGACACTTGATTGGTTGACTCAAAGGTTAATCTGAGATGACCCGTAGCAGTCACCAAACCTATATACGAGCGAGCGAAATTTAGGACTGGTTTTAATGAGATTACCGAGAGAAAACAAGATGACCAAAACGTATCTCACGCCTTTTGACGCCTCTGCTGACCGGCGACTTTGTAAACACTGTGACAAAAGGAGAAAATGCTCAAGACTCTTTTTAATAATAAAACCCTTATTTATGAAAATAAATTGTTCATGTCTTTGTCAAAAAGATTTCAAAGTCTTCTGCTGTAGATTTATTACATGTGGGAAAGGGTTAAACATTTTCTAAGGCATCTTCTGTGAACGGTTCAGATCTCCCTACATACACAGGTGGTCTAACGTTTCAGCCATAATATCTTTTTCATACACGTGTGGTCTGACGTTACAGCTTTAAGGTCTCCCTACACACATGTGTGGTCTAACGTTTCATAATAAGCTCTCCCTACATACACGTGTGATCTGACGTTCCAGCCTTAAGATCTCCCTACCTACACGTGTGGTCTAACGTTTCCCCCTATTATCTCCCTACATACACGTGTGGTATAACGTTTCCCCCTATTATCTCCCTACATACACGTGTGGTCTTACGTTTCAACATAATGTCTACCTACATACACGTGTGGTCTTACGTTTCAACATAATCTCTCCCTACATACACGCGTGGTCTAACGTTTCAGATTAAAGATATCCCTACCTATACGTGTGGTCTAACGTTTCAGCCTTAAGATCACCCTACCTACACGTGTGGTCTAACGATCAGCCTTAATGTCTCCCTACATACATGTGTGGTCTAACGTTTCAGCCTTAATATCTCCCTACATACACGTGTGGTCTAACGTTTCAGCCTTAAGATCTCCCTACCTACACGTGTGGTCTAACGATCAGCCTTAATATCTCCCTACATACACGTGTGGTCTAACTGTTCAGCCTCATGATCTCCCTACCTAGACGTGTGGTCTAACGTTTCAGCCTTAAGATCTCCCTACATACACGAGTGGTTGAACGGTTTAGCCTTAAGATCTTCATACATACAAATGTGGTCTAATTTCCGTCGTCTTTGTCTGATTATTATATATCAATACGTCACCATTAATTTGCAAACACTTCTAGAACCATACATATATTGAGCCGTCCCGCTAGAAAACCAACATTATGGCCTCTGCGTAATGTATCGACCAGGATCAGTCTTAGCATACCTCACAGGCTTACCCGGATAGACACTTTTCACCTCCTGTAGATTTTCTGTTTCAGGAATCATAACTTTATACCTCTATCCCCTCAGACGGAATATATCGCCCCGGATCAGTCTGCTAAGACTGCGCTGGCTTATCTGGATCGATACATTACGCAGAGACCATAATGTTGGTTTGCTCGCGGGACGGCTCATATTGGAATTGTATACATCAATCAGCAGGATAAATGCTAAAAAAGGTCGATCGTTGTGATATTAAATGGAAACTGTTAATGAAAGATTCTATCGGATCACGGATGCATTAACGACAATGTTCTACTTTACAATAGCGTTCTTTAGAGAAAGCTTGCTGTTAATACCCAGTACGTTTATTCGTCAATTCATTGTACGTTATTGCGACCCAGGTTGATTCAGTCAATAAACACGAGGGCACTCAATACTCAGATCGAACGACCGTATCATCGTTCAATCTTTATATCGATCAGTTAACCCTTTTCCACATACAGACGACTTATATCGATGATGTAGCAAACACATTGTGAAAATGGTCATGGTGAGCAACTTCTTCATTTGTCACAATGGTTTCAACTCTATTCAATTATTATACTTTCATTGAAAGATTTTATTTT
Source organism: Clinocardium nuttallii (assembly GCA_031471495.1). NCBI lineage: Eukaryota > Metazoa > Mollusca > Bivalvia > Cardiida > Cardiidae > Clinocardium > Clinocardium nuttallii. Next base: position 8,784 of record JAUELF010249093.1, on the reverse strand, counting down.
AATGATTTTGCTATAAACGACATGAACGCGAAACAATTGTTTCTGTGACGGTTATCGACAGACATTTATTCTAGAGTTAACAACAAACTGCACAATTTATAAACGTTTTTTTGGAGTTACTACGTTCCTAATAAAACAGGCAGCTCCGCCGACACAACACTCCGCCGACACAACACTCCGCCGAAACAAAACGTTCTAATTGGAGTAATTTTCACGCCAAACAGATAAATTGATGAACGCATTGAAATTACTGGTGGGACGGGTGTGATCAAATCACTGAAAGTCTGACATTAATTTACTTTCAGTGCTTTGATTTATATTTGTATTAGTTCATTAATAATTACATCAATCTACGTGTTAAGGTGGAATATCACAATGCTTACTAAAACAATAAGGTCTTATAATATAGTTAGACGAGAAAGAAAGCTATAGTCTTAAAGTCGACTTTAATAAATAGTAATTGGCAGACAAATCCTATAAACATGCTTATACTATTATTTAAAGCAATTATACATTGTCAGCACCATAGTCTGACAGTCAAATGGGATTTTAGTGGTATACATGCAAGAAAAGTATATACAATGGTTGTTGATTGACTAGACTGAAACCATAAATATTAATAATCCGCTTGATGACACCCTGTCACATTCTTCTAATTTGCATAAAACCAAGATGGCCACCAGTGTTCTATTATATATACCATAATTTAGATATCTCGGCTTCTGGAAGGGATTTTAAACCAATCTAAATTGTTTTAACGGGCTTTAAGACATTATGAACCCAATGGAACAAATCATATTATGATTTGACAAATCCTTCATTTGCATAAATCCAAGATGGCCGCCGTCAAACCTCTTTTGGGACTTGTTTTATGTCACCACATTCTGGATACAATTTTTGATGCATTTAAAATGATTTGTTTCAGTGTTTTGAAAAGAAAATAGAGGTTCCATATATTACATAATATCAGTATATGTGCTACCTATTTCGGGTAAACATTTATTAGTTTTTGTGATCGGTAAATAATTCCCCTTTGAACTGCAGTTAGCCCCATTGATTGCAGCACGATCAGTTATTTACGTCAATTACGAGTCCTACCGACCTAAGCAAAATGAAAAAAGAAACATCATCAGGTTAAGCTTATATTCAACTTTAAAATATGGCCATTATTTTAAATCCACGAACTTATGATGACAAGTACAACAAATAATCAACTTGCCCTTCATAAAGTTCTTCAAATGAAACGATTCCATAATTAACGGAAAATCAAACGAAGATTTCCTATCATTTCTGTCGCTTTCCTTTTGGTTATTTATTCATCATTTGCGTTACGCTAATATAATGACTTCATATTACAGGCATTTTGATTTGTAACTTCCGGAAAGTCAAAAAAACCTTATGAGTTTATATTTGAACTCGTTTTAGAAATAGAAGACGATTGTTATTAAACGGAGATGATAACACATACAATTACTTATGCTCGTTCCTTTTTCGAGTACGTATTATCATATTTAAATATTTCTTCTAGATTTTTTTAAATTTGATATTTTCTTTGCATCCAAAGGTCACGAAGGAAACTAATTTCAGATATCCATTATATAGAATAAAATGACTGCTAAAGTCATACTGTTCTAGTAGTGTCTATTCTGAGCAAGCCATGGCGCATTAATAAATCGTTCACATTTCCTCTCCATTAAAAAGCGCGATAGAAGAGTTTATAGTACATGACATTGTACACAATTATCAACATGATGTTCCTCTTATTTGTCCGTGTTTACCGCTCTCACATCCACATCACCCTGATTTGCAAGGTATTTCCCCTTCACTTGAGCAGCGCATCAGTTTCAGGATCTGTTGTGGAGCAAGGGACACATCTTCATGTATTGATTTAGGAAACATAGTCTTTGTATGAACGTCACCAACGTTACTATGTTATGTTGGATCTAGCGAAAGGGGGGGGGGGGAGAGAACCAAACGTGTTTCCACAAAGCTGCCTGTAGGTGTTGACATTTTCCAGCAATGTTTCTGTTGTTGGAGGTAGATACTTCGGCTTTGATATGGCTGTGGTGCCCTTTCCAACTGCTGTGGCCCATGAATTCTTCCTTGCCTCAGACATACTGCTACAGTCCATGTGTTCATAGCATGTGGACACAAACTTGGATACCTGTATTGTTATATCAGGTAACAATGCACGAATATCACCCAAAATTGACAAGGGTAGCCTTCTCGCAGTACCCTGACTTTACCAATACCGAAAAAGCATGATAGATGTATCACAACCAAATACTAGTAGGACGTGCATAGACAACAGTCAATCTACTATGTTCTGCTGTAGTTTAACAGTAGCGTGTATGTCAATAACGGCGATATCATGAATCTGTAATTCCATGATCATGTGACTGGTTAACTGTCGCTCAAAGTAGTTGTGAAGTAGAAGAATGAAGACGTCGGTTTCATATACTATCACTGACACGCCTACTTGGTATTCAGTCGCAATTTTTACTGCGTGTTAAACAATGATGTAGGCGGCCTCCTCATGAGATGTAGACATGTCCTCCCGGTGGATTACCAACCCCATAACTTAAATTATTTCAATAGGTGTGTGCTTTCTGACAAGTGTAGTCTCGATGGAAGGTAATGTCTTTGGTCAGCTCTTCACAGATAATTTATTTCTATCAGCTGTGTAGAGAACTTTCTGTTGGAGTAGGGTTGTATTTAGAGCCAGTCGATGTACATTGCTTGCTTCTGTTGTTCTTTTACATCTGGTCGTACTATAAGTACTGAAATTCCTGTACCTGTCGAACACAGATAGACATCGCTAGAAGGAAGTTGGATATACTGTTTGAAGTTCACAACAAAGTCGCGGAGGACAGCTGGACCATATACGCTTGGCTTTGGGTAATACGTTTCTTGATGACATCTCAACTTGTAGTTGCTTTTTCAACTGTGCTTAAGCATTTTAATTTTCATGTCACTCGAGTCGTTTAACATCGATGTAGGCATCACGGATAGCTCATACGATAGTAATATCTTGAAGTATATTGTTATACAGTAGCTAGCCTGGAGTCCTATGACTCGCGAAAAGGGAAATATGGTGTTAAACAACTTTGCTGTACAAATATTCACATGCTTCTTTGTAACTTGCACTGTAACCGATTTCTTGAAATGGGATTGTTGAAGCCATCTGGCCAAGAACTATCGAACTCTTCCATTATTTGTTCCAAATGGTCAATCTTACCTACGTTCACTGAAACAGGTGCCACTTGACCACTGACAACGTTCACTATCTTTTCTGCATCGCTGCTGGTGGACAGAGGATCGATGCCCCGATCTAACTTCTGACGAATCGTTGCCTTGTCAGCGGCGTCTGCTGCAATCCTTGATTTTGCTCCTCTGTGTGCGTGTCCTGTCTTGATGCAGTAGATGGGTCACTCAAACGAGCTATGTCTTCATCCAGCTTGTGACAACATGTGCACATGTCTTCCGAGTGTCTGGTTGCAGTGTGAGTCCAATGATTTCATTAAGATGGTTTCTATGAACATGTCATTCCAGATGCCCTTCCATAAACCAGGAATGTGGTGCATGACATGTTAACCTTTCAAAAGTCTATCTCTGACCTATGATGGCATTCCTTCCCTCTGGCAAAGAAGTAATGCATTATCTGTAGAACAGTCTCGAAATGAAGTGGCCAGTCACCTTCCCTCTATACTCATGATAAATATGAGTTTATTAACCACATCGATCCACAACTTTGCCGTTCTGCTGCTTGCCACATCATCAATGCATAATATGAGATCATCATTACTTGCTATGTTATTGTCCTGTACAACCAGACGCAGCAGTTCCCCAGAAACAATGCAAAGGGCGCTGTACCACACGTTCAAACTGCTCTAGATATGTCTATATGATCTGTAATAAATTAATAATACAATGTACAGTTGTGGATCACAGGTAAAGATGGTAAACTCCTGGCCAGTTTTTGCTGTTAGCCTTCTCAGTCTGTACTAAGGCAGCCATGTTCGTATCGGGATCTGCTGGTGGCATGCTCAGCATATATATTCCTAGAACAGTATGACTTTTCAGTCACTTAATTCTATATAATGGATATCTGAAATTAGTTTTGTGTACAACCTGTTGTCTTTCAGCCTCAAGGTTTTCAAAACACTAAAACAAATCTTTTAAAATGTATTCAAAATTGTATCCAGAATGTAGTGACATAACACCGGTCTCCCGAGAGGTTTGACGGCCGCCATATTGGATTTATGAAAATGTAGGATTTCTAAAATCATAATAAAATTCATTCCATTAGGTTCCTTATGTTTTAAAGTCCCGCTTAAACATTTTAGAATGGTTTAAAATCCCTTCTAGAACCCGAGATATCTTAATTATAGTAGATTCAATAGAGCAATATCGGCCATCCTGGTTTTATGCAAATAAGAAAAAATGCACAATGGTGACAATGTGTCATCAAGCGGATTCTTATTATTTATGGACTCAATGAAGTAAATCAACCCAAAAACATTATATATACTCCATTTCAAGGTTAAGCTAGTTGGCTTTGTACGTATGTTATATAACACGTTTTCTTTCTCCTTATGAATTTCCGATACCATTAGTGTGTTCAGCGATCTGATTAGTTAGTCCTGAAGTTCTATGTATGGATTATCCAAATGCGTGTGAACATGTCTTCAACGGTCGACCATGTAACACGACACCAACGTATTTTTTATTTACTATACTACACGAAATAGATCGAATATACCCATTACGTATTTCTTTATATGTAACTTGTGTAATATAACATGACCGCATCACTATTGTTGTATTCATTCGCAAATATTTACACAATGGCTAAGAACGTGTATCCGGTAAACACAAACGTCACGATAGATGGACGAGGTAAAGGGACCATTATCAATCATAAAAATGTGTTTTTTGGTGATTAATTAACAGTTTATAAAGGAGTACATGTTGGGACAATTTTCTGACCACGAAAACCCGATTTTTATTTTAGTGTTTCTTCAGAGAATCTGACACTCGTTGTTATTTCATAAAGTTTTATTAAACCCTTGAAACAAATGTGTTATTAGGCTCGGCAAAAGTTCGCATAACACTCTTTCTTGAACTCGTTTTTATAAAGCTTTATATGAAACGACAACTCAAGTCAAATTCTATATGCATCATTTACTTATGGGATTTTGCTTCATTTTGCTTGAACAATACGCCTCAATTGTTACTTTTCGCACAATTACAGTGGGCCGGGTGCAACACGACCATGCGCTAACTCGAACACATGCTTGACCCACTCCAACATGTAGTTGTCTTTCGACAAATCTGCAGAAGATGACTTTTGTCACAATGGTTCAAACTCTATTTGTTATATTCATGGAGATTTGGCATACTTTTGCCTAGATGCTTTCAGTCGTCTGAGATTATTCTAATATATGAAAAGGTTGCGATTCTGAGATATCGCGATTATATGCAATAATACACTCCTTATGATGACACAACTCGTTCCGTTTTTATTTGTTCCACTTCTAGTTCTTCTTGGTTCTATTGTAACTATGGACTCTTCCTGATGCTTCAGAATGTAGAAGACAGTAGTAGAGCGTCGGCCTCTCGTATCCTAATAGTGAAATATGCCTTTAGGATTTGTCAAGATATACATCACGACTACTGATCAAATATCCAGGAAGCAGACATAAAATCTGATTAATATGGACATAAAGCTTGTTGCGCAAAAGATGTATTACAAACAAGTTTATACTAAGATCATGCCGAAAACGCAAAGAGACGGGATTTCTAAACTGTTGTAAACGTTGTTATGTCGTGCCGTTGTGTGAACAAAAATAAAATATGGAGACATTTTAAATGCATTTAGGTTAATTAACTAGGATATTTCAGTCTAAGTTATAGAATTAGTTTCCACAAATGAATTAGAATGCTGCAATAAAGCGCGCTTAACAAATTGCGTCCTTATTTTCAAGACAATTTAAAAACACAACTTTGGAGTTTTAAATCTGCTGTTGACAACCAGTGACACTCTTTAGCTCCTAAAACCCCAGGATCGAATCTCATGTATATATACCCTCCAGCAGACGACAATAAACACAGCAAAACATGGACTCTATTAATGGAAGTGTGAGTATTAAATATAGTTGAAAACATTGTGGAAAAATGAGAGAAATTACGCGCCATGTTTTTAATATTAGTCTGCTTCCATCTCTTCAACATATCTTACGCTAGTACCGCTTAACCCTTTCCGTTTGCAGTTTGACTAATCTATTGCAGGCGACTTTTAAAAACATTGTTCCAAAAGTAGAAATTACAGTCGAAATGAGCTGACATGTAGAGGGAGATAAATTTGTTTAAATCTTTCAGCGTCAATGGCAATTTTGTTTTCTTTTGCAAAAATAAATAAGATTCAAATGAGCCATCTCGTTACGTGAGCTGATTCACCTGACGTCAGCAGTTTTTGTCCATAAATTATGAAAATATTCCAAAACTATTATTTCATGAAAAATGAAGTAGCCCGATTAAAATGATGGAAGATTTATTATAATTTAGCGGTTGGTATAACTCGACATCATCAAACCGATGTATAGAACACTTATTATTACGGCGTACACACAGTTGAATTGTTGTGATTTGTTATATGAATTGACCTATGAAGAGATTGATGACGCACAAGTACAATTTGAGCCGTGCTCTGGTAAAACCATCCTAAACATAATGATAACTATTGATTTATAGATTATTTATCAAATATATAATGTCGCAATGTATGGACAATTTTGTACAAAGGTTGAACAAAACCCGAAATATGTTCAAAAAGGAAGCTTTTAGCGATATTTCGGATACACTCTGGCACATAACGAACATTTAATATGGCATGTTTAATTATATATCGCTTTCAGTACAAATGACGAAGAGTGTTCTTTTTCAAAAATCGGATAGCCCCTCAACTGATACAAACGAATTCTGGAACCGAACGAACTTTGAAAGAAAATGAAAGGTTTCCTTAAAACGAACACTTTATCACTTCACCCAAACTGTTCTAAACCCTGCATAAATGCGTTGTATGCAAATGCAATGTTCTATATGTAACCCGTTTTAATTCGATTGTTTTAAAAGATGACGATCCTGAAAATACCCTATCAAACAAACTGTTTAATTATGTCACTGCAGTATTTTACAGAGTCAAATGTTCTTTGTTCTCAATGTGTCGTCCAACAGAGGTAAAATGTCTAAGACAGTAAGTGACAAACAGTGCATTTTATTCAGGAGACACAGCTCGTTACGAGCTAAGTGATTTCAAACACATACAATCGCCTATGACAGCGAAAGTGTAAAGGAACTCGATAATATGTTTCGGTTTAAATAGCCTTATAATGTAGTGCACATTTCACTTTTAAAGGGTAAGAATACAGTCATAGTGAGACTTAACAATACAGATAGCTTTTTGTATTACCCAACTCGTTATATTGCATTCAACAGTTGTCTTGTGTTGTATTATATCGACTCGACTCATTTAATTAACGATCTGGTGTAACCTTTCATCTAACCATTGATATGATTTAAAGATGTCTGTCTATTCTCCCAGCTCGGCCATAATTCTTTCCGACGTTAAGGCGTCGTACGTCCTCTATCAATTGGCTAACACATATGTTAAAAAGCAACAAGTTGCTTGGACATTATGTTGGTGTGAAATATTGGTGTGAGATAGCAAGACAACACATATATAGGTGAACTGGCTGGTGTGATATTACTAAATACATGTTGAAAATGGCGTTAATTTTCAATAAATTAAATGTCTTATCTCATCATGTGTCAAAAGTAAATGTAGGGATGACATAAAAGGGATAGTTCTTACTTCATCATAATTAACTACTTTCAAAATTATTAAAATTTGGCTTTCAAATGATCATTCAGAGAAAGGTAAAATGTCGCCATACACAGAAAACAATCAAAACAGTAATGTTTCCTTAAAACACATGTTTATGTTTACATAAATAAATCGCCAATGTAGCGATAACAGGAACAATACACAAGTTTAAGGCTTCAAAATGACCAAGCGTTACAATGTTTCTCCACTCAGATAACTGTTGAAAAAGCCTGTGCAATGCTGTCATGCAACTACTAAAAAAGAAGGAACACGTGCAGTAGTTAATTTAACACACCAGGAAACATTTACTGAATCCAAGCTATCGAAAGTCAACGAGTACACAGAGGACAGGTCACAGTTACAATGAATTTTATTTGTAAATTAAATGGCATAGCCGGAATTCGTACTCACGACCCCTTGATCGATATCCATGTCTGTGTCCGACCGAGCAATCGCGACTTGACAAAATCACAGAAGAAAAATCGCGGTTACGATGACAGCTCGAAACATGTCTTTGTACAGCAACAGAAATGCAATTTGAAACCTTTGGTCAGGGATCGACATACTTTTATCCTATTATCGAAGATAAATAGAGGATTGTATCGGTTTAATGTAATACTCGTATACGCCAAGATGAATTCACTGTCGTGTTTCTATATTTAGTTTCATCTATCTAATGACATTGGGTATTGATACTATACTTTGTCATCTTTCTCCTAGTGTATACCTTCATGTACATGTTTATGAGTATGTATATACATATGTATAAGATAAGATATGTAAGCTTAGATGGATTCATTGTCGTGTTTCTATATTAGTTCAATCTATCTAATGACATTGGGTATTGATACTATACTTTGTCATCTTTCTCCTAGTGTATACCTTCATGTACATGTTTA